>QXEO01000402.1:3925200-4175403 GCA_007115705.1 Dactylis glomerata | reverse complement strand
GCTTTAGAATCAAATTTTGACAAACGAACACCTTTCTTGAGATAGAAACACTTACAACCAAATACCCGGAAGTACTTGATGTTGGGCTTTTGCCTGGTAAGAATTTCATATGGAGTCTTGTTCAAGTTCTTGCGGAGATAAAGTCGGTTGGTGGCATGGCATGCGGTATTAATAGCTTCGGCCCAAAAGTTGTATGGAGACTTGAACTCCGCCAACATAGTTCTTGCCGCATCCATAAGAGTCCGGTTCTTCCTCTCGGCAACTCCATTTTGTTGCGGGGTATATGCAGCGGAATATTGATGTTTGATACCCGCATCACTAAGAAACTCATTTAAGGAGTAGTTCTTGAACTCGGTGCCATTGTCACTTCTTATAGTCAATATGGTAGTATTGAATTGACGCTCAACTTCGGTGGCAAAGTCTTTGACGGTTTGTTGGGTCTCACTCTTGAACTCAAAGAAATAAACCCAAGTGTATCTTGAATAGTCATCGACAATCACCAAGCAATATTTCTTGCCACCAAGACTTGCATAAGTGGGAGGTCCAAAGAGATCCATATGAAGGAGCTCCAAGCACCTCTTGGAGGAGATAATAGTCTTGCTTGGATGACTTATTTCATGCATCTTTCCTTCAATACATGCCCTACAAACACGATCTTTGGCAAAAGAAACATCCTTTAGTCCGAGTATGTGGCCGCCGGTGTAGAGATTTTGCAAAGCTCTCATATTGACGTGGGCTAACCGGCGATGCCAAAGCCATCCCACGTCGGCCTTAGCAATTAGGCATATCGCGGCCGTAGTGGGTTTCTTCGAAAAGTCCACCACATACAAGCCATTTTCGACATACCCAACAAAGGCAACCTTGAGAGACTTACTCCACATGACGACCACAAAATCAACATCAAAATATGTGGCAAAGCCCATAGTAGCAAGTTGATGAACGGAAAGTAGATTATAACCAATGGTTTCGACAAGCATGACATTCACTAGGGACACGTCCGGAGTGATCACCACCTTACCGAAACCAAGTACCTTAGAGGATGAATTATCACCGTACGAGTCCGTGACATTTGAAGTATTGGGCTTTAGATCTTCCACAATATTTTTGCTTCCGGTCATGTGGCTTGTGGCACCACTATCAATAATCCATTTTACTCCTCCGGAAGCAATGTCCTACAAGAGATTAATTCTTGGTTTTAGGTCCCCATTTTTGAATGGGTCCTCTTTTGTTAGTCACAAGAATCTTAGGTACCCAAATAGCATATTCAATGTAACCATTATAGGGACCAACATATTTAGCATAGACATCACCATAATAGTCCATAAGAAGAACATAATGAGGGTTATATTTTCCTGCAAAATTATTATGAGAAGGGCCGGAGACTCCGGCCTTTGGGAGCGGAGACTCCGGGGTTGATGAACTAACCGGAGACTCCGGAGCCTTTGACCCGGAGACTCCGGTCTCCTCGATTTTCTTCTTTCCATTCAGCTCCTCCCACTCCTCCTCGGTGTAACAAATATCAAATGGGACATGAGGAGTAGGAGCAGCAGCAGGCTTTGACTTCTTCTTGTTCTTCTTCTTCTTTGAGGACTCGGCCACCAAACAGAGATCCCCTTTCTTTGAGGACTCGGCAACAAATCCGAGGCCCTCCTTTCCCTTGAACAATCTTTGATTGTTCAAGAGATCATTGAGATTCTTCTCTCCTTGAATGCAAGTAGCAAGGCCCTTAGCAAGATCGGCCTTCAACCTATTGTTCTCCTCAATGATATCACTATGATCACAAATAGAGTTAGAAGAACAAGGAACTTCAATAACTTGCATTGGTGGGACTTGAGATTGTTCAATAGTTAGTTGAATTTGAAGTTGTTCATGAATCTTGGTGAGATGAGAGAATTTGCCCTCCAAAGCCTTGTGAGCTTCTTCAAGCTTCTCACGAAGATCATTATGACCAACGTCAAATTCAACTTTCTCCTTTTTAAGCAACTTGACCATAGCAAGAGCATGGTCACGTTCTTTAGTGAGTTTTGACAAGATTAGATTATGAGACTCTTCTAGTCCCAACAATTTCTCCTCTAAAGAGACTCTCAAGTTTTGCTCTTCTTCGAGCTCAATTGATAGAGAGCCAATATCATCGGCGGCTAATCTTTCCAACTCCTCCTTCTCCTTGATAGTGTCATGGGCATCACCAAGTTCACACATTAGTGTCTCAACGTATATCTTGGTTGGCCCCTTCATGTTAGCAAGAAAATCATCACAAGAAACTAGTTCTTTCTTAATCTTAAGACTACTCACATCATCCATAGAGGTAGCAGTGGAATGTGATGATGAAGGAGTAGGTGATGAGGTTACCTCCGAGGCCTTAGCCATAAGACACTTGTGAGTGGTGATGATGGCGTTCTCATTTTGTGAGTTGAAGAGGGATGTAGGTGGTGTGGAGACAATGGCAATGGCGGCCACTTCTCCATTCTCTTCATCAACGGAGTCATCATCATCGGACTCGGAGTCATACTCCTCATGAACCACCAATACCCTTTCTCCTTTCTTCTTGTTGTCCTTGTTCCCATGCTTCTTGGATGGGTAGAACTTTGATGACCGGCGCTTGGGGACGAGCCGGCCCTCATTGTCCTCCTTGTTCTCATAAGGACATTCGGCAATGAAGTGCTTGATTCCTCCACAATTGTAGCAATGCCTCACTTTAGAGTCACCACCTTTTCTTGGAAAGGATTTGAACTTGGATCCCTTCGTCTTGTGCTTGTTGGCATCCCAAAAGGCACTTGCATTGAGAGCCAAGTGTTCATGGAGTGCAAACTTGAGATCTTCCGGAGACCAACACTCTTCTTCATATATTTCTTCTTCTCCTTCTCCTTGCTTGGACACCACCTTGGCCTTGAGAGCAAGATTGTGAACTCCTTGTCCGGCAAGAACACGGGCTCTAGTTTCTTCCGCGTTCTTCTTCAAGATAGACAAGGCGGTGAACTCGCAAAGAACTTCATTTGAGGTCATACTCCCAAAATCCGGTCTTGAACGGATTATCTCGGATCGCATGGGTTCTCTTGGGTTGATGGAGGTGATGAACATACGCTTGATATAGTCATCACCATTGTCTTTGCACCCAAACCCGGTCAAGGCCGTTGCAAGAGCCAAGATCCTCTGGTACATCTCATCGGGAGTCTCATTATCACGCATAATGAAATCCCTTTCTTCACTCTTGAGCTCATCAAACTTGGAGGACCGAATACTTTCATTCCCAATGAAGAGCATAGTGAGATAGTCCCATACTTCCTTGGCGGTGCTCAAGTTGTTGATGTGTACCGCATGAGTATCCGGTACGGCTTGTTGAAGGAGATGCTTGGCGGTGGCATTGAGTTGCTCATCAACTTCTTCCCTTCCAGTCAAGTTGAGAGGATCATGAGGTGCAAAGCCATTTTGTATGACCCTCCACAAATGAGTAGAAGAGCTAGAAATATGAGATTTCATTAGTCCTTGCCATTTAATAAAATTGCGAGAATCAAGCTTAGGAGGAGATCCCATGTTGTTAATGTGTGGCATAGGATAATGAACCGGCGGAGGTGAGTAAGTGTTAGGGGGTGGAATGTTAGCACCCTTTGCCGGACCATCATTTTCCTTAGGAGGGTCACCTTTATTTTCGGCGGAGGTGGAGCCATTGTTAGGTGGCTTCACCTTAGCCAAGGAGAGTTCCACACTAGGTGTGGTGTTTGGGTCGGTGGGCCCGGAAGGTTTTCTTCCAAAATATTCCTCAAACATAGCCTTCATCTCCAATCTCATAGTGGTTTGCATTGTGTCCAAGGACGCCAAATGCTCCTCACGTGAGATTGAAGAGGAAGAGATAGATGGAGGAGTATCTTCGGGAGGAGTTTCTTTATTCTTATCCCCTTCCATGGTCGCTCAAACTCTTAGGCGGTTAAGCCCGAATAAGAGACCACGCTCTGATACCAATTGAAAGGATCGTATGAGCGACTAGAGGGGGGTGAATAGGAGCTACCCAATATTTTTAATTCTTTTCAAGTTAAGGCTAGGCAAGAATGTAAATTCTCTAGATGTGATACTAAGTGAATTTACCTAGAGTGACAAGCAAGCTAGCAATAACAATATAAGTAAAGGTACAAGTAAAGGATAGAGGTCACCGTAATGGAGACACGAAGACACGAGGATGTATTCCCGTAGTTCCTTCCTTGTTACGGGAAGTACGTCTACGTTGGAGAGGTGTGGTGCCACAAAGGCCACCAACGCCACAAAGGCTCACCCTATTCTCCGGTGAACAAGCCACAAAGGCGAGTTCACGCTCCACTAAGCGATGCCCTTGAAGGCGGCACGACACCTTTACACAAAGTATTGGGGCAAGCTCCACAACTCAATTGGAGGCTCCCAATAGGCCCACCAAGCTCTTACACACAAAGTTAAGCTTGGAGGACGGCTTCTTCCGGCTAGGAATCCGATGAACACTCAAGTTACAAGCCCCTCAACAAAGAGAGGGGGGAAATCAAATCGGCTTGGTGGAAGTGTAGATCTAGGCCTTCTCCCTCAAATCCCAAAAGGGCTTTGAGTTCTATTGGCTAGGGAGAGAGATCTTGAGCTTTGAAGCTTTGAAACAATGGAGGTGAGAGAGTGTGAGCCGCAACCATGTCTTGAGGTGGAAGAAGACTATTTATAGTCCAAGACAAGGACTAGCCGTTGCTGTCTTTTTAGGCCGGAATCTCCGGGGTCCAGAGCCCGGAGTCTCCGGGGTAAGTCGACAAAGCCGGAGTCTCCGGGCCTGAGACAAGCTTCTGATAAAGCTTCCGCCCAGAGTCTCCGCCCCCATATCTGGGACGAGCGACACTCGACGAAAAACGACCCCGGAGGCTTAGGCCGGAGTCTCCGGACCCTGACCAAAGACTCCGGCGTGTGAACACCAGAGTCTCCGGGTAGGAGACCCGGAGTCTCCGGCGCAGAAACGCCAGCAACAAGTGATCTTCTGATTTTCACCTATAATGAAGATTAAACTGAGACACAAGGTTAGATACCTGAGTATTGACAACAAACACCCAAAAATACATTTTGCTAGAAGATGCTCTTTCACAAGGTTTATCGAACCAGTAGGAGAAAGAACCACACTTCCGAAGGTTGATGCCCGCTAGCTTTGCGACACTCCAGACAATGGCGCCAGGAACTTGTTGGCATGTAGCTTTTCACTAGCAGCAACTTGGAACCTGCACACAACACAACCAAGTACTTTGCCCCAACTTACAGTGAGGTTTGATGGGTTCGTAGCATAGAAAACAAAAAATTTCCTACGCATGAACACAAAACTAGCCAAGAACATCTACGAGATGGTAGCAATGGAGACTAACCCTACAAGACCGGTAGCGGGGATTACGTTCCCACACAAACGTTGCCGATGGAGACTCGACGAAGACGCATATAGTCGACGTAGTCATTCAATTGACGTAGTCGATGAGTGGTTCACTTGACGATCTCAAGATCGTGTACACGGCGCCACAACCGGCGGCGCCTCCGTACTCGATCACACGTATGGCTTGTCGTCGTCTCCTCCACGCCCTCGGTCCAGCGGGACAGCGGAAGAAGGGATCCGCCGGATACTCCAACACTCACTTCTCCAAGTGTGTGAATCTCGAACTAACAATCCGGCAGAGCTTCGCTAAGCCAAGACAGATTTGGGACAGCAACTTTGGGAGGAAGGGAGGGGATCAAGAAGTGTTTGAAGAGGGAGAAGAGGGGTCCTTTTATAGAAGAGGAAGGGGCAGCCCCCTAGGGGAGTGGCCGGCCAAGGAGAGGCCTCTCCTCCTCTTCATGGTCCTCTTCATTGTGGTAACTCCCTCTTCATGGTGGTAACCCCCTCATCAACATGAGGTAACCCCCCATTTAATTTTGCATGACATTCATACTAATTAAAATCCACACTAATTGAATTAATAAAACATTTTTATTTCTTTAATATTTGTTAATTCAATCAATTAACAAACATTAACAAATACCCCATTGAGTTATTTCGATATACCGAAACATTTTTGATGCTTTTCTGAAACAACCCTCATGCTGTCCTGTAATTCGATCGGAGTATCGTATCCACTCAAAAACGACGGCGAACCTTAAGTGTGTCACCCTACGGTTCGTGAATAACGTGGACATGATCGAGACTCCTCTCCGATCAATAATCATCAGCGGGATATGGAAAGCCATGACGACTCCCACTTACTCAACGATGAACTAGTGATCGTGTGAACCAATAACGAACATAGTTAATTCCTTTTGTCTCGCGATATTATTACTTGTCCGAGATCCGATCATTTGGTATCAACCATACCTAGTTCGATCTCATTCCCGACAAGTCTCTTTACTCGTTCTGTGATAATGCATTCCCGTGACCTAGTCACATGCTTGCAAGCGATTCCAATGCAATATCACCGAGAAGGGCCCAGAGAATATCTTTCCGTCATCGGGTTGGACAAATTCCACTCTTGATCCATGAGCCTCAACTAATACTTTCAGAATACCCAAATCAACCTTTGTAATCACCCTGTTACGGTGTGACATTTGATATCATCAAAGTACCCTTCCGGTATCAGTGATTAACATGATCTCATGGTCTAAGGATTAGAACTACTTTGTATGAGTTTGATATAGCAATGAAACTTGATGACTTGATCGTATTGCTATTCGTACTATGGGTGTGAGTGTTCATCACATCATTCTTCTAATGATATGACCTCGTTATTAACAACATCCAATGTTCATGATCAGGAAACCTTGATCATCAGTTAATCAATGAGCTAGTATAAAAGATAGGCTTTACTAGGAACCTTTTTAGTTTATTAATCACATAAGTATTAATGTTTCCGATTAATACAATTCTATCATGAGAAATAAACATTTATCATAAACATGAAATATGATAATAACCACTTTATTATTGCCTCTCGGGCATATTCCCTTCAGTCTCCTACTTGCACTAGAGTCAATAATCTAGTTGATACTTGCGTATATAACACTTATGGCATTCACGTGTTATCTGTACGTGTTGCATGTGGTAAACCTGATCTCCAGATCTGACACTTTTAGTTCTGTGTGTATTTGCATGTCTTTGCGTCTCTACGCATCACTCATTCTCAAATGAGATAGTTGGGTATAAATTTGGTCCTTTGGTGAGACCTTAGTTCCTTTAGCTAAAATCATGTTGTGACTATTGTCGCACAATAGATCTTCATAGTAATAGCCATCTTGGAACTACACCTAGTTTGATAACAAACTTCTTGACACAAATGTCCTCTTTTGCTACTTCTAAAGCAGCCATATACTCAACCTTTGTTGTAGAATCCATCACAATGTCTTAACTTTGGAACTCATCCAAATCCATTATGCTCTGTTTGGATGTTTGCATTGGTAGGCTTGGCATTGTATTGGGTTGAATGTCTAATATCTAGGATATTGATATTGAGATTGAATATCAATATTTTCTGTTTGGATGTTTAGATATTCAAAACGCAGACTTGATATTGAGGTTGAATGTCAAACATTGTTTGGATGGTCGAAGTATTGAATTGCAGTGCACGAGGTATGATATTAATTGTTTCTACATGGTTGAAAATGTTTTATGTATAAATGTATAATATGGGGATATATTTAACAATTCATATCACACATTCACATATAAAAATAAAAAGAGCAAGCAAATATTATGTATCTCATCGCTATGTATACATAGGGCCTCAAAGTGTTGAGGAGACAAGTACCCATTAGTCAGGTGAATCCTATTCTCACCACGCACGATCTAAGTTCGTAGACAGATATCTGTGAGGAACAACATGAGCAACCAGCACCACAACCACTGCCACGTTTTTCAACAGTTTCCCCATGCTTAATTCACAATGATGGCTGAATTCATCACTGGGTTTAGTTAGGCCTGGTCGTTGTGAATTCAGACGGCGTGGCTGGCGAGATTAGAAACACAGGAGAAAGGGAAGAAGCAAGAGAGGGAAGATGAAATGCTAGATCGGGGCCATGGTCATCGCCATGCATTTTATTAATCTCTCCCGCGCGTGCCGCAGCAGGGGCAAACAGGTGAGCGGGAGGGTGGGAATTGCTAAGACTAGGGAGGAGGATGGAGGCGGCGGCGGCCATCCTCGCCGAATGCGGAGAAGGAGGGGGCGGCTGGCGGCGGTGACAGTAGCTCATGCGAGGGAGCCTTTGAGGGTTTCGTCTGGGACGAGGGATCGATAGAACGTGCGAGCGAGAGGAAAATGTTTCACACCGAATACCTTACCAATGTTGAGGTCCAGACTGATTCATTCGGGTGCGGGCTGCCGAAGCTAAACAACGCGACCTCAATATTCGGCCTAAATGCACTGCATCAATACCTAAGCCATCCAAACACCTGGAATTGGGGATATTCGGGCCTGAATATTGCCAATGTCCAATACCAGGCTCTGAAAGCAAACATCCAAACAAAGCATTATGGAACTTCCTTCCATTACATTATGCCACCTAAACACATAGCTAAAATTGAGATAAACTTAATTTGTATCTTGTGACAAACTTAGTATCAATGTAACACTTTACAATGAACTATGTGTCACTTAGTCATACATAATATATATCCTTAGTCCTTCCAAAGCACATAAGGATATCCTTACTATTGTCCAGTGATCATCTTATGACATTTATCACTCTGGTATATGCTCATAACATTTAGAGCATAGGACATATCTGGATATGTACATATCACGGTATACATGATCGATCAAATCATTCATGTGGCTTCACTCATCAAGTGTCAAAAACACCTGAATCTTGTTTCAACCTCTTCCATGCGGCAAGAACTTTTCTCGTCGTTTCCATATTGAACTTCATTCAATATTTCATCTATGTATGTTGGCATAACCATATTGGCACCTCGATCTATCTTCATAGACATCGATACCCAATATTTTGGTTTTGCCTAAGTCTTTCATTGAAAATCAAATTTTAATGAAAATCTTAACTAGTGTCAATAAAAGATACATCATTTCCAATTAACAATATGTCTTCTACATAATGTACTAGAAATAAGTCTCAGCGCTCCCACTTAATTTCTTGCAAATGCAAGCATATTCATTGTATCTGATGAAATAAACCTTTTAATTATTTCATCACGGTGAATATTCCAACTCCGCGATGCTTACTTCAACCATTGAAGTTTGCATGCCTTTTAGCATCCTTTGAATTTACAAACTCATTGGACCATGTCATGTACATGTCCTAGGTAACCATTCTATTAGAAGAATGTTGTCTTGTTTGTTCAACTAACATATACCAAAATTGGCATATGTAGTGGTTGCTACAGTAATCCGTCCAGACAAAATATCGCTATGAAAGATCAAATCTTGTCATAGTCAACTCATTGAACATAATCGTAAACTCTTTTGATGATATGTTGACTATTTCGTAGATGCAAAAACATCCATGTCTGTTTATAGATCCAAATACGTTCATTAGGCTTCATGCCTTTTGAGGGTCTTCCAAGTTCAGAAACTTAGTTTCTCGTGTATGGAAATATCACGGATTTTATGGCTTCTAGCCATTTGATGGAGTCAGGGCCCATCATTGCTTCTTTGCATATAGTCGGTTCATCATTGTCAAACAATAATGATCTATTCTCAAATCTAATTATTTGATTGTTACCCGACTCACGCGGTTCAATAGGAACTTAGATATTTGTGACCACAAACTTTGAGGTACTGTATCCATGCGCATTGTGGCCGCCTCCGGGACACTTCCCGGCGTTGTGCTACTTAGCACATATAGCTTAGGTTCAATAACCCAATCAAAGTTCTATTGTCCTCCCACTTAACTTTTCGCGAAAAATTCCTTCATAAGAAGCTTGACGTTTTTCGTCGACAAACACTTTTGTCTTCGGTGTTCTGGAGGAATACCCAACAGTTACTTTGGGATAACCTGCAAAGATGTATTTATCCGACTTTGGTTGTAAACATTTCACATATGCCTATCATACCAAAATTTTAGAAAAGACAACTTGGGTTTTATCCCATGCCATAACTCATATGGTGTCATTTCAATGGATCATGATGGCGCTCTTTTCAGTGTAAAAGCGGTGGTCTCTAAAGCTTTATCCTTCAAATATAATGGCAGTTTTATAGACGACACCTTTGATCTAACGATGTCAAACATAGTTTGATTTCATCTCTCGAACACTCCATACTCCTATGGTGTTTCGGGAAATACAAGTCTATAGAACGATTCCTCAACTTTTAGGTGTTTGCTAAACTTGTAACTCAAATATATTCCTTTATGATCAAATCATAAATTCTCTATTCTCTTGTTACAATGATTTTCAACTTCATCTAGAAATACTTTGAACATTTTTCAAATATTTCATACTTCTTCCTTATCAAGTAAATATACACATATATCTACTCAAATCATCGGTTAAAGTAAACGAAGTTCAAGAATTCACCACACACGGCTACACATAATGGACTATATACATCAACATGTACAATATCCAATAAGTTAGTCGTTCGTTCTTCTTTGTCCTACAAATGGAGTTTTAATCATCTCTAGGAAATTTTCACAAGTGTCAATTGATTCAAAATCAAAAGGACTCCAAAATTCCATCAACATGGAGTTTCTTCGTGTTTACTTTGCAATATGATTTAAATGGTGGTGTCACTCACAAGTGATCTTCTAATCATTTGTCTTGAGACACTTTTAGCATCACTGTTATGGATGTGATTTCTCCAACAAGACATCTTTTATGAATGCGGTAATAATTTGAACAACCATTGTTCTCGTAATACCAGAACAAAATAACAATTATTAAAACAAATCTTGAAGGCTGGGTTTAATTCCAACAAAACACAATAACACTTTATTTGTTTTCGATGAGAATCATCCCATATTCATTTGCTAGTTAATTAGGCCATTGTAGTTCTTGTATTGCGTTGTTCTGTATGACAGTTCATACCAACCAATTTAGTATCAAATACCCAAGAACCACATTGTTTTAACAAGCAACGAATACACCCATAACATGTATATCTTCTATATACCTGAGCTGGACATTTCCAGTCTTTTCTTTTCCGCCAGAATAAATTTCGGATTCTCTTTTAGCAATTATTTTCCTTCTAGAAGAATCTATCAACATCAATAGTGGCTCCATTCACATGGCACATAGTTCAAGGCATGATTAGTCAAACACTAATACCCTTGGACTCACACTTTGAAGTAGATCACCATAATCAAATATTTGGCATTCTTCCAAATTCCATTCTTTAGTAATCTTTTAATGTAGTAAACATTTTACCGACATATTGTATTCATCCTATCATGACAACTTTCATGATCAAGCTACTATAGCTCATGAGGATGAATTGTGAGTATAATGCTAGTTCCCAAAACCTTTTTAGGAGATCTAGACGGCTAGCATCTCTAATCTTCGCAAATTCTCATACAATATGAGAACATGTGTCTTACTAAATTATACTCTATCACATTGCAACCAAACATTATTTCAGATATCAAAGTATCTTCCATACATGATAGTTTATGAAACAATCCTTTCAGCTCCTAGATAACCTTGATACTAAAAACAACTTTTGAATATGAAGGATCATGGAGGCAAGTGTGATACTTAGATCCTAACACTGGAATTATTACTCTTGATTTAATACTACTTATTAAATTTTATCGAGTAACCAAGGTTTGCTAAAAGTTAGCAATATGACTTTAAACTTTAGATTGACATTCAAACAATACGATACCAGTTCATAAAGTTAACATCCAGAATTCTATAGTTCTATTATCTCAATTATAGCTAATCACAAGGTAGTAAATGGATGCCAATGCCTACAACAAACTATGCAAATTCACTTTGATTTAGTTCATGATAAATTGAGTTCTATAATTCAAAATTACTAAGTGAACTCCCACTTAAAAACAACATCCCTCTTAGTTTTCTTAAGTGATTACACGAACCAAATTCACTATACCGCAACCGATCATCACGTGCAACGGCATAGTTTCAAAGGCGAACATCACCATGTTCATCATATCAACCATATGACTCATGCTTAACCTTTCGGTTCGTGTTGCGAGGCCATGTCTGTACATGCTAGGCTCGCCAAGTAGAACCATAGCATTTGCGTGTGTAAAAATGTCTTACACCCGTCGTATGTGAACATAGAGTCTGTCACACCCGATCATCACGTGGTGTCTTGAAACGACGAACTTTCTTGATGGTGCATGCTATGGAAGAACATATTTTTATCTTGATATTTATGTGAGAGGGATCATCTTATAATGCTACTGCGCGATCAAATCTAAGCAAAATAAGATGTATAAAAGGATAAACATCACATGTATATATAATGTGATATGATATGGTCCTTCACGCATTCGATCTCCATCTTGTGTGTCATGGCATGATCTCCATCATTCCACCGGCGCAGCACCAAGGTCCATGGCGCGCCACCTTGATTGTCTTCCTCCATTAGAATATATCACTTGGATATATATATTCGGCACGCAGGCCATAAAATGAAAAGACAACCATATGGCTCCTGCCGGTTGTTTATAACTTACAAAAAGGATCATTGCATACAATTTGTAACATAAACAATTTAACCATATCACATCACATGCCCTGCAAAAACAAGTTAGACGCTTCTAATTTGTCTTGCATATTTTACGTGGTTTGGGGCTTTCTAGGAAGAACCGTTCTTACCTACGAATATGTAACCACAACGGTCATAAAAATATTATTAACAAATCTTTGTAAAATAGATCATAACTATAGTAGGAGAAATGTGCACCCACAAAGCCACATATGCCGAAGCATGTCAAGTGTGGGACAAGTCTCGTGAACACGGTCACGTAAGGTTAGTCTCGAGCAGCTTCAATCCCACTATGTCACTATGATCCTAAATACAAAAATAGCAATAACATGATCATCAACGCCCATATCTCCATGTGTTCTAATCGTGCATACCAACTACGCATAGAGATGACTCTGATACCACTGATGGGTTCGTAGCATAGAAAACAAAAAATTTCCTACGCATGAACACAAAACTAGCCAAGAACATCTACGAGATGGTAGCAACAGAGACTAACCCTCAAAGACCGGTAGCGGGGATTACGTTCCCGCACAAACATTGCCGATGGAGACTCAACGAAGATGCACATAGTCGACATAGTCGTTCACTTGACGTAGTCGATGAGTGGTTCACTTGACGATCTCAAGATCGTGTACACGGCGCCACAACCGGCGGCGCCTCCGTACTCGATCACACGTACGGCTTGTCGTCGTCTCCTCCACGCCCTCGGTCCAGCGGGGCAGCGGAAGAAGGGATCCGCCAGACACTCCAACACTCACTTCTCCAAGTGTGTGAATCTCGAACTAACAATCCGGCAGAGCTTCGCTAAGCCAAGACGGATTTGGGGCAGCAACTTTGGGAGGAAGGGAGGGGATCAAGAAGTGTTTGAAGAGGGAGAAGAGGGGTCCTTTTATAGAAGAGGAAGGGGCAGCCTCCTAGGGGAGTGGCCGGCCAAGGAGAGGCCTCTCCTCCTCTTCATGGTCCTCTTCATGGTCCTCTTCATTGTGGTAACTCCCTCTTCATGGTGGTAACCCCCTCATCAACATGAGGTAACCCCCCATTTAATTTTGCATGACATTCATGCTAATTAAAATCCACACTAATTGAATTAATAAAACATTTTTATTTCTTTAATATTTGTTAATTCAATCAATTAACAAACATTAACAAATACCCCCTTGAGTTATTTTGATATACCGAAACATTTTTGGTGCTTTTATGAAACAACCCTCATGCTGTCCTGTAATTCGATCGGAGTATCGTATCCACTCAAAAATGACGGCGAACCTTAAGTGTGTCACCCTACGGTTCGTGAATAACGTGGACATGATCGAGACTCCTCTCCGACCAATAATCATCAGCGGGATCTGGAAATCCATGACGACTCCCACTTACTCAACGATGAACTAGTGATCGTGTGAACCAATAATAAACATAGTTAATTCCTTTTGTCTCGCGATATTATTACTTGTCCGAGATCCGGTCATTTGGTATCAACCATACCTAGTTAGATCACGTTCCCGACAAGTCTCTTTACTCATTCCGTGATAATGCATTCCCGTGACCTAGTCACATGCTTGCAAGCGATTCCAATGCAATATCACCGAGAAGGGCCTAGAGAATATCTTCCCGTCATTGGGTCGGACAAATTCCACTCTTGATCCATGAGCCTCAACTAATACTTTCAGAATACCCAAATCAACCTTTATAATCACCCTATTATGGTGTGACGTTTGATATCATCAAAGTACCCTTTCGGTATCAGTGATTAACATGATCTCATGGTCTAAGGATTAGAACTACTTCGTATGAGTTTGATATAGCAATGAAACTTGATGACTTGATCGTATTGCTATTCGTACTATGGGTGTGAGTGTTCATCACATCATTCTTCTAATGATATGACCTCATTATTAACAACATCCAATGTTCATGATCAGGAAACCTTGATCATCAGTTAATCAACGAGCTAGTATAAAAGAGAGGCTTTACTAGGAACCTTTTTAGTTTATTAATCACATAAGTATTAATGTTTCCGATTATTACAATTCTAGCATGAGAAATAAACATTTATCATAAACATGGAATATGATAATAACCACTTTATTATTGCCTCTCGGGCATATTCCCTTTAGTTTACAGTGAGGTTGTCAATCTCACTGGTTTGCTGTGAACAAAGGATTAAGCGCATCGAGTGGTAAAAGGTAATAGTTTGCAAGAATGTAAATAAAGCGAGTAAAAGTAAAACGGTAATAGCAATATAAAGGAATTGGACCGGGGTCCACAGTTCACTAGTGGTGTCTCTTCATAAGATAAATAACAACATGTTGGGTAAACAAATTACAGTTGGACAATTGATAGAATAAAGCTAGCATACATATGTCATGAGGATCACTATGAGATTCACTCTGGGTATTACAACAAAATACATTGACCGTAATCTAACTGCATCTATGACTAATAATCCACCCTCCGGATGTCGTCCGAGCAATCATCGGGTATTAAGTTGCGAACAACAGATAACTGCATTAAACAAAGTGCATAATGTAAATAATGCAAATGTCCTTGGACACAAGAATATTGTTTTCTCCCTAGTTGCAACAGCATATCTACAACCTTAGAGGTATTTGTCACTCCCCCAGATTACTAGAGGCATGAACCCACTATCAAGCATAAATACCCCCTCTTGGAGTCACTAGCATCTACTCGGCCAAGCTATCTACTAGCAACGGAGAGCATGCAAGATCATAAACAACATAGAGATAACATAAAGATAATAATTCAGCACATCAACTTGACATAGTATCAATATCCATTGGATCCCAACAAACACAACATGTAGAATTACACAAAGATGATCTTGATCATGATAGGCAGCTCACAAGATCTAAACATGAAGCACATGGTGGAGAAGACAACCATCTAGCTACTGCTATGGACCCGTAGTCCAAGGTAGACTACTCACACATCACTCTGGAGGCGACCATGGTGATGAAGAAGGCCTCCGGCGGTGATTCCCCTCTCCGGCAGGGTGCCGGGAAGAGCTTCTAGACCCTCCCGATCTCATGTCGATGATGGCGGCGGCTTGCAGTAGGTTTCGTGGAAAATTGATCGGGCGCTTAGGTTTTTCCCATCGAGGGGATAGGCTAAAGAGCGGCGTCAGGAGGTGGACCAGGGCGTCTCACCCTTGGTGGCGCGGCCAGGGTTTGGCCCGCGCCGCCCTAGGGTGTGGCCGGCCCTTGGCCCCCCTCCGTCTCATCTTCAGACTTCATCTCGTGTCTAGAAAAATAGGAGGTTCGGCTTTTGTTTCGTCCAATTATAAGAATATTTCCTGTGTAGCTTTTCTGAAACACAAAAATAGCAGAAAACAGGGAACTAGCACTGTGGCGTCTCGTTAATAGGTTAGTTCAGGAAAATACATAAAACACCACGAAGTGTAACAAAACACAAAGCAAATGGTGTATAAACAAGCATGAAGCATCAAAAATTATAGATACGTTTGAGACGTATCATCTCCCACACTTGCCTTATGGCTAGGTCTTCAAAGGTAACTCCTACTTTGGAACCCAATATATATAGTGATGATGATAATGAGGATAATGAAGAAGAGGATGATGACTTTGCCTCTTTAATTGAGAAGAGTGAAATGTTTTTCATGCTATTCGTAAGAATAAAATTGCTTGCTCTTACTTCTATAAGATTTTGGCTGTGGCCACTGAGAGCAATAAAATTATTGAGGAGCATGAGAATACCATCTTTAAAATGCAAGGTCATGCCCATGATTACACGGACGAGATCGAGGATGTAAAAGAAGCTCTAGAAAAAGAACAAGCCACCAAGGAATGTCTTGAGGAGACCTTTACTTTAGAATTATCTAAAATAAAGAAATCTTATGATAGGAATCTTGTGGTGGCAAATGATTTTGAAACTAAATATGAAGAGCTTGTAGTTACTTATGCTAAACTCCTTGAGAACTTTGAGCTTCTTAAAAATGACTCTAGGTTTGTTTCGAGTGAGCCCATCATTCTCACCGAGTCGCATGAGCAACTTAAAGCTTCTAATTCAAATGAGCTTACTAAATTGGCTTCTCCGCTTTCCATTAGTGATGATGCTTGTGCTACTAACTCTACTTATTGTGAAGAATACATCTTGAAGGAGAATGTTGAGCTAAGGGCTCAACTTGATTTGCTTTCTAGAAATTATGGAAAATTGGAAGAAAGTCATGGGAACCTCTCTTGCTCCCATGAGGATCTCCTAGCTTCCCATGATAGGCTAAAGTTAGCTCATGAGGCTATTATGTCAAAGGTAACATCTAGTGAGCCTCATGTGGACATTTGCAGTTCTTCTCAAAAAGCTATATTGCCATGTGCTAGATCCACTCATAATATTGCTACATCTTATGATGAATTACTTTCATCGCCTTGTTGCTCTAACAATGAAGCTTCTACTTCCTCTAGTACTTGTGTTGTTACTAACCATGTAGAGGAAACCAAAGAGCTCAAGGCCCAAGTCACTTCATTGAAGAAAGACTTGGTAAAGAGTCATGAAGGAAAATCCAAACTCGACAATATATTGAGTATGCAAAAATCCCCCAATGATAAGAGTGGAATTGGGTTTGTCTCCAACAACAAGAAGAAGTCCAAGATTAGCAAGAATAAAAAGGGCCAAGGACAAGTCAAAGATCTGGCCAAGATTGTTTGCTTCAAGTGCAAAATTGAAGGTCACCATGTTAGATCTTGCCCTTTGAGGAAGAAAACACTAGTTGAGAAGCAACAAGGGAAGCGGCCACAAGTTCAAGGCCATACTCAACCTTGAGTTGAAGAAAGGTCTCTTCCCAAGAAGAATCAAGCTAATGCTCCCATTGTGGAGAAATAAAGTGAGAAGAAGGTGAAGAAAAGAACTTTCTACATATATCATGAGTAGGGTCACCTTTCTTCTTCATGTACTATGGGTAACTCATCCAATCCTATGATAATTGATGGTGCTTATTCACTTTGCAAGGATAAGGTTGGCAATGTGTTTGCAAAATGTGTTGGTGCTCAAAGTGGTGTCAAGAAAAGAACCATTTGGGTTGCCAAACCTATTGTGACTAACTTCTTAGGACCCAACTTTGTTGGGGACCATCAAGCTCAAACTTGATCAATAGGTGTTTTCGGAGGGCATTGGAGACTTGGCTATATCATGAAGAATTAAGGAATCTTGGTGAATTATATTGTCTCAAGTCAAGTCAATTGGATTATCTTATTTCTATCATATATCCAATGTTCCTCCTTGCGGTAGCATGTACTCAACTTATCTACTTTGAAAGTTACTCGCCCCTTTGCATGTGTTGGGTTTTGTATCTTGCATGTGTTGGGTTTTGTTGTGCTTCCTACTTGCTTTATTTTGAGTAATGAAGTATGTGCACGTTGGTTTGCACACCATGTACGATTGTTCTTTTTGAGCCTTTTTGCATATTGTTTGTATCTTGTTGGCTCTTGTGAGAAATTAATGGGTCATCCCATCTTAGGAGAGTGATATGCTTTGGCACTTTACAATCCTAAAATGCGTGTACATGAGGAATACCGCTTAGTGTTGATATTTAAAGATTATCTAATCTCTATGTGGTATGTCATTCTCATGAGAAAATCAAATTCTATAATATCCATTAATCATCTCCTATTGGATCTTATTTGCCTCTTGTGCTAAATTTTAAATTCTGTGGTCCGGAGATTCAATGGGTTCTATCCCAGAGACTCCGGTAGTTCTACCCTAGAGACTCCGGTCCCCCTCGAAATTTCCGGGCCCTTCAGAAATTGACTTTAACAACTTATTTAAAAATTTGTTTTATCATATTATGGGGAGTATTATGCTTTGTGCATACTACAAGCCATGAAAATGTGCATATTTGAGGTTGTGTCACATAGTATTGATATTGTAAATTATCTTGCTTCTATGTGGCATGTTTTCTAAAAAAAGTTCCAATTTGCAAAATTCTTTTATTGCTCTTGTTTTGGATCTTGTTTGTGAGATACTTTCTTGGTAGGGTTTTCTAAAATGTGGAATTCTACATCAAAGCTGGAAAACCATTTGCTTCAAGTTATCCTAATCATTGCTTTGCATGATTGTTTCACTTTTTGAGTCTATCAAGAATTTCTTTGTTTGGATGGTGTTAATTCTTATCCTTTTCCATATGCTTCTTTGTTGTGAAGATGATCTTGGATATTATGTGTAAACTACCACCAGAAAATAACTCCAAATACCTCTTTTCCTTGGACAATTGGTACTCTATCATGTGGTATATATATTGACCATCTTTTCATTGGCTATTGCTTTTAATTGCCTTATCTCTCGCCAAGAAATGTTTTTGTCTCAACTCCCATTGTCTTCCTTGACTCTTGTGGTTCCATTTGATTTTGTTGAACTTGTTTTGGTAAACACTAACTATCAGGGTCCGATTAAAAACATCTCATCGGACCTTCCTCGTGTTGTTGATCTTGTCTCAAATTCAACGATCGTTTTTCTCCCCACACACAGCCCCATAAGTACGCGCATTAATTTCGCTCCTCTTCCCCTCTAACGCGTCCTATAATTTAGCAAGCGCATCATCCCCCTCCCCCGTATCAAATCATTGTGCTTCCTCCATCGCCCCTCCCAGCAACGCTCTCATGGCCTAACCCGCCTTGCCTTGCTCTTCTCCCTCCACCCCCCGTCAGCATCGCTCTCCCGCCTCACAATTGTCTCTCCCACAGCGGCACATCTCACCAGATTCTAGACCTACATTTCCAGTTCATCATCTCATGCGTCAAAAAGCATGAAGCTCCGCCACCGGGAGACTGTTCGGGCAAAACCGATAGGCGGACTGAGGAAGTTGGTTTTGGAGGCGAGATCTAGGGAAGTCCCCTATCCATGGAGTTATCTTGGAGAGTGCTAATATGGATCATCTCGTTTGTGAGTAAAGGTACGCTTGCACTTGTTTGATGTTTTCAAGCAGAATCGTAATTTTAATTATGTACTCTATCTTGTTCGCAGTAGTGTCATGGACGCCTGTAGCATTGAGATCCACAAGGTTCCTGATTTTGACTTAAGGTGTCTGGTGTCATCAGCGGCTTTGTTGCCAATCTTGTTCATGAGCATGGCGACGGTTGTAACTCTGTAAACTACAACAACCCTTGTGGTGGAGTCCAAGTCTTCAAGAGGATGATGAATAGGAGGCGCCCTCATGCTTCCTGCCATTGACGTCGCCGGTTATTTGATGTGACTCACTTTTTGCCCGAGGGTCCGAATGACATGCTTCAGTTGTCACATATGCAATGCTTCAGGGTTATACATATTAAGGTTGTTAGTTCATATGTATGTGCTTCCTAGGGCTTAGTACCAGATAGATGCTAGGTATCATTGTGACATGTTACAGCCTTATGTACAAAACGCTTCCAAGTATCAATTTATGTGATTCGTTTTCTACACAACAACAATGACAATGCTTCGGTACTTAGTTACTGCTTTAACAGTGAAGTGTGTTTTCCAATGGCTCAATACCACATACAAGCTGCAGTCATGTGGTATGCTTCAGTCATAATCACGATATATATGCTTCCTAGAACATACATGCATGCTTCCTAAAACATACACTAAGATAGAAATGTTTGGTCTATCATTGTTCATGCTTCAACAATCATAAAAGAGTGTTTCAAAATTCAACTACGTGGCTTCCTACCAAAACCAAATCCTAACAAACTTTCAAGAAAAACCAAATCCTAACACCGCTTGCGGAAAAACGTGATTTAATTATAAAGCATGGCCTGTAGTGCTCAAAGAATTTTTTGTTGTATGACAGAAACACGTACAGAATGAAAAGGAAGCATCATATGCGGTACTAGATGGCATCATATATACACGATTATATGAATCTGGCCAATGGAATAAGAGCATATAAGGAAGCAACGTGATTAAAGTAAGTTTTCTTGGAAACCATCCAGGGTGGGGCGCTTGAAGCAACCTCATTAAGGCTAGCCACAATGCTACTCCCTCCGTCCCGGTGTATAGGTCCTGCACGTATCTCTAGATTGTTATTTTGACCAACGTAGTATAAAATATATACTACAAAATATATATCACTAGAAACTTTAGATTATGTACTTTCTAATGGTATAATTTTTATACTGTAAAATTTATATTATATTTGTTAAAATAATGACCTAGGGGTACGCGCAAGACCTATACACCGGGACGGAGGGAGTATCATAAGCTGTATCATGCACTTTAGACTAATCATAGTGGGAGTAACTTAGGTGGTAACATCATACTTTTTAAGATAGAATGGTGACGTGGCAGGTCATTAATTGAAGAGAGAGAGGCTTGTGGTAACTAGCTATATTACCATAACATCACACACCCCAAAGCAAAATGAGTCTACAACCTAATAAATAACACCTTGCATGACACCACATATAAGTTACTACCCACTATGAAGGTAGTAAGATATACTAGTAACATGTGCATGACACTACTCTAAGTTACTCCCCACTATGAACAGCCTTTATGCATGCAAAAAGGTGATGTGGCGCATCAATTAATGATGAGAGAGATGAGAGTGGTATCATATTAGAGCAATTCCAATAGTAGAGCCTATTGCTGGCTATAAGCCAATTGTCATGTCATCTATAGCCATCTTATAGCTAGCATGTATAATAGTGGGCTATATAAAAGTACTACTTTATCAATGCATAGCCCACCTTTCACTCTCTCAAAGTGCCTAGGAGCACGTGCTAGAGCTGGCTCTTGCATGAGAGCCCACTTCTCTTCTCTCTCCTCTTCTCTCTCCTCCAACTAAGCAAGAAAATATTACTTTAATCCTTATAGCCAGCTGACTAGGACTTATTGTACTTGCTCTTATGATACCGTATCATGACACGCAAAACAAGAAATTCTACTAGCAAAGAAATCATGTTCATATATTTACCTTGAGATTCTACAAAACATTAAATATGATACTACAATATGATACAATGCATTGTAAGGATGATATCATATAGTAGTTTCATATGCATGATACTAGTATATGATATTATGCATTGTGACTAGTCTAACGGGAGTGATTACCGAAACGATTAACGAGAACGATTAACAGGATCGGCCGATCGGGCCGGATTTTGTTATTTCCTAGGGCCGGGCATAGTAGAGATCTTACGGTCAAACGACGGGAAGCAAGTTATCGGGGGGTGATTCCTAGCGGTGCTTATGTTTTTATTCATCCTCCCCGTGAAAATTGAGTAAAATACATCATACATCATTGAACTTGTACCCCTTACTCATCTTGGTCCTCGTATTTAGGAATACGTAAGTTACGGTCATCAAATACATATCATAGGTTCATTGGAGGTCACCGGAGTACGTACAGCTCCGTATTTGCTGACGTGACATCGAGTTGACCAGTCTTCAGCAATAAGATTTTGACAAAACACCCCTTTCTTAAACCTAAATTTCTATTCAAACCCTACAGACAGAATACTAGAGACTGATCGGCAGGCCCCACTGCCCAGGGCCTGACATGTGGGCCCACCTGTCAGGCAGTTCCCCACTGCATCATCCCCAACCTCTAGCCGCCGACTCCGCAGTTGCCTTGGGAGCACGCCGGCATGCCTCCCCGCCCCTTCCTCGCCCAGGCCGTCAGCGTCCTCCCGCCCCTGTCTTGCCCAGGCCGTCGGTGCCCTCCCCGCCCCCACCTTGCCCAGGCCGGCGGTGCCCTCCCCGCCCCCACCTCGCCTAGGCCGGCGGTGCCCTTCCCGCCCCTGCCTCGCTCAGGCCGGCGATGATGCTGGCACACGTGAGCGACAGAGCTTTTTTCTTTCTTTTTTTAAATCCTGTATCGCAAACTTTGCAGTTTAGCCCTTCTTACTTTTTCTTACTACAAAATAGTCTCAGCAAAGGGGGGAGAGGCTGACAGGTGGGGTCCACAACCTGCCATGTCAGCAAATACGGGCTATACGTACTCCGGTGACCTCCAATAAACCTATGATATGTATTTGGTGACCGTAACTTACGTATTCCTAAGTACGAGGACCAAGACGAGTAAGGGATATAAGTTCAATGATGTTTGGTGTATTTTGCGAAAATTTATGACTTCGCTGCGTGATGGCAGGTGGGAGATGCAACGAAGATTCCGTTGGGCTGGCAGTCCAAGTCAGAGATTCCAATTCGAAGAAAGTCGAATCTTCGCTGGTGATATCTTTGTCGCTCCTATCCTCGACTTGTTTATTTAGGAAATTCGGTCAGGTGCATATACGTTACATATTTTAGTGGGTTTGGCAACGACAGCCTAGCGAAGATCCACTTGCTGTACTTCTACGCCATTTTGAAGAACTATGCGAGTGGCATGTAAATTATGTTCACCCTTTTTTAAGAAAAAAGTCGATCCGGTATTATACGTCCTTGTCCTTATTCACTACTCCCTGAGAGTGGATATGACTCACGGGCTAAGTTTGGGAGAGGTGTTGACGTTCAGGTGGACATATCAGTTTTTTTCCTCCATCCACCTCTAAGTTTTTTAGCCACTTACCTAAGCACCATTTACATATGACAATTCTAAAGTAATACAGTAGTTTATTTAGCTTAATTTGTATTGGACGAAATACTCATGGATGGTGCTAAGTTTTTTAAAAAACATTTGCCCTTAGAACATCTTCAAGGGAGCCTCCCAAATTATGTCCCAAAACTGTCCGCATTTGTTCAATTTGGGGATGCCCTGTTCGCTGTCCTGGCGGGGTCCGTCCCTTCACCGAACAGCGCCACCAAAAACCTGTCCTCCGGCTGAATTTGCCCATTTTTCTCATTTTCTTGCATATTTCTCATCTAAATACGCACAAATAAATTACATCAAAATAAAAACGTGAATGATACATGTTTGACGTGATTAGATCACACACTTAAATTTAAATTACAATAAAATTGAATAATTTGATACATTGCTCTATTGTTGGTTTCCCCGGTGGTTCCACAAGTGTTCAACCAAATCAAGTTGTATTTCATCATGAGTAGCTCGGTGTCGATTATTGCAATGCATTTGTAGGTAAGTTTCACATTCTTGTGGAACATGCTACACCGTAATCATAGGGCCTTGAAAATTCCACCCTTGGAGTTTATTGCCCTAGCTCCTTGCACTTATTCTCCACAATTATGTTGTGCATGATCACACAAATAGTCATCATCACTCACATGTGTTCAAGCTATATGTTCTTGCAGGGTGATGAACAATAGCCCAACGAACTTGGAGAACTCCGAATGGCCGCTCCACATCCTACCTACTACCTTCTTGCTCGGCCATACCTATTCGGGCAAAAGACCAATCACTATACGGGCGTGGCGGCGTACGGTGGACCTTGACGCGTCTGAGGCGTCATAGCCTCTGGGAGGTACAAGTACACGCGATTGCGCGGCCGCTGTAGCTCTGGTTAGCGGTGCAGCTTCAGGGTGAGGCGAAGACGGCAAGGTCGATGCCCTGGGGCAGAGACAACATGTTTTTAGGCGGTGGGGCCTCTCAAACATGGTGGGGAAATATGGGGATCGGCGGCAGCGCGATGGATGACCTTTTTTGTGGCGGCGTGAGCTCGGGAAGGTGGTGGACGTAGGATTGGGGGGGAGAGGTGGAAAGGTGGGGGAGTGGCTAACCGACGGGCCACACGTGGGCACAAGAGGACCACGTACGCTCACCGGCCCCCAAACCGCTCCCAAATTTGGAGCCAAGTTGAAAGACTTTGGGTTATCCGTAGACTGAGGACAGCTGATGGGGACGTTGTTGGGATCTGTTTTAAGCCGGCCGGCATTCGCTAGGACAGATTCACACATATGGGGGCGATTTGGAAGGCCCCCTTGGAGATGCTTTTACCACTTGATCCCTTAGCAGCAATGCTTGTTAAATTATTTCACATCTAGCCTTCATGGATGAGAGTGCTCTCTTAGAGAATCCAAGTCTTGTTTTGATGTTCTTGGCATAAGAAACCGATGTTTCAAATAGAAAATGAGTTGGTTGCTTGCATCCCGTCATCTCTGACTAGGCTACCTATTTCAAATTAACACGGTTCATGTCATGTTACAAAACAAAGGTACCCTTGAGAAAACAATAAATTTGATAAAACGTCTTGTTCTGTTCCTTATTTCCTGCATTGGTGGACTAGTGTAAAGTATCTCTTTGCTTTGGTGCTTTTGCCATGTTGCTAACGAAATGAACTCAATAGAATCTGCTCCTAAATTATTTTTATTTACGAGGCGCCTTTTTTTAAATTAGGTATAGCAACATCAACATCCGCTAAAAAATGGAATCCAAAAGTTGATAGGTACAAAAGCTTGACATCGGTTGGCCTAGTTAAGATTGAGTTTTTGACGAATAGGCTAATTAATTATCACTTTTAGAGGCGCAGAGCATCCACTCATGACGCGCGTGCACACATGCCACCATCGATCGGTGTGGCGAAGCTTCAACCTTAATGATAAAATCATTGTTGGCGCCTCGCTATAGATGACATCATTGCCTCCTATTTGAAAGATAATTGGCTTA
Source organism: Dactylis glomerata (assembly GCA_007115705.1). Taxonomy (NCBI): domain Eukaryota; kingdom Viridiplantae; phylum Streptophyta; class Magnoliopsida; order Poales; family Poaceae; genus Dactylis; species Dactylis glomerata. Next base: position 4,150,260 of record QXEO01000402.1, on the reverse strand, counting down.
GACCAATAAGCATCAAATCTGAGGTTTAATACTTGTGAGAAAGGGTTAAACCGTCTTCCTATTCTGAATCAAACCAAACGTTGGTTCTCGACTAATCAAGACCGACATGCATGGCGCCAGCGCCAGATTTTTTTTCTTCAAAAAAGAGTGTTTTATTACTTAAAGCTTAAGCATACATTCGGCATCTGCCATAATTAAGATGCATACAGCCCAAATTCATCGTTTCGGTCAAAAAAATAAAAAAAAGGCAAAATTACATATCAAGATGAGCAATTATAATCTCGCCTAAACTGAGGGACCAATGCAAAGACTATGCGGCCAGCTATGTTGGAAAAAGTATCTCTCGGCATAGCCTCCAAACATGCACAAATATCTATAAAAAGGTCGCGATCCTCCACCCTCTAAAGGGAGGACCATAAACGAAGAGTACTTATACCCCGGTAGATAACCTGCAAAATAGAGGATTGTTTACCGTTAAACACATTATCATTTCTATATAGCCATAGCGACCAAATAAATGCAGTTGCTCCCACCCTAATATGCTTTTTGAACCTATGATATATTATGTTAAGCAAATTCCCAAATATATTGGTAATAGTGCGTGGCGGATATAAGTTTGAAGCTACCTGGATGACTCACCATATAGACCTTGCGAAACGACATTGGAAGAAAATGTGTTTAATTGTTTCATCTTGATGACAGAAAACACATTTCTACTACCATGCCAATTCCGTTTTGCAAGATTAGCTTTGGTTAAAATAATTCCTTTACATAGGTACCATCCGAATACCTTTATACATAATGGAATCTTCAATTTCGAAACCTTGTTATTACTAATTTTATCAATTGGCAAATCTGGTTGAATCAGTGCATTGTACATGAAGGCTACCGAGAATTTACCATTCTCATGTAGATTCCAACGAAATTCATCATGTCCAGTTTGTAAATGGATATTTGGCAAACATAGAAGTAAGGCATTCCGAGATACAAGTCTCTGTCTAGACAAATCCCTTCGGAATGACATATTCGGAGGAGAAGTCTCCAAAACCTTGGCGATAGTATCGCCTTTGTGACGCACAATATTATACAATGCTGGATATTGCTCTCGAAGGGAGATATCCCCAAGCCACCTATCTTCCCAGAACCTAACCTCTGATCCATCCTTAACGGAAAAAGTCCCAAGGCCAAAGAAAAACTTCTTCGTTGCCATCAGGCCAGCCCAAAAAATGCGAGTCATCTGGTTTCCAAAGAACCTGTGGTAATGCTTTTGTGCTGATATATTTCCTTTTTAAGAATTGTTTGTGAAGTCCCATCCTCAGTGAGTAATTTAAACAACCACTTACCCAGAAGGGCCGTATTCTTGACCGACAGATCATGAATACCAAGCCCTTCTTGGTCCTTAGGACAGCAAACAACACTCCATTTGGCTAAATGACACTTCTTTTTATCACTATCCCCTTGCCAAAAGAATCTAGACCGGTAGTAATCCAGTTTATGGAGGACCTCTTTTGGCAAGAGAAAGAAAGAGATCATATGCAGTACCATATTCGATAAAACCAAATTAATTAGCACTAATCTCCCTCCAAGGGACAACAATTTGCCTTCCCAACTAGAAAGATGCTTCTGAAGTCTCTCCTCAACAAGTTTCCATTTGGCAAGCGTGAGCCTCAGATAATGAATCGAAATTCCCAAATACCTCATAGGAAACTGGCCTGGCACACATCCAAATAAGGTGGCATAAGCATTGACCTAGTTAAGGGCCTCACCAAAAAAAATTCACTCTTATGGAAATTAATTTTGAGACTGGATAATTGCTCAAACGCTGAAAGGATTAACTTCAGGTTCTATGCTTTATCCAATTCATGCTCCATAAAAATAATTGTGTCATCGGCATATTGAAGGATAGATAGTCCCCCATCTACTAGATGAGGAATGACTCCTTCAATGAGACCATCATTCGTTGTGCGTTTCATCATTATGGCGAGCATATCAGCCACTATATTAAATAGCATTAGTGATAGAGGATCGCCCTACCAAAGGCATTTCATAGTCTGGAAGTATCTACCAACATCGTCATTGACTTTGATGGCTACACTACCTCCAGACATGAAAGAATTAATCAAAGCGCGCCACTCATCCGAAAAGCCTTTCATTCTGAGTGCTTTGTTGAAGGAAAGATCATTTAACCTTGTCATAAGCTTTTTCAAAATCTAATTTTAAAATTACCACATTCAATTTTTTAGAGTGTAGTTCGTGAACTGTTTCATGTAAGGTTACGACCCCATCAAGTATGTTCCTACCTTGCATGAAAGCAGTTTGGGATGGACAAACTACAACATCAGCAACCGTGTTAAGTCTTATGGTGGCCACTTTTGTGAAAATTTTGAAACTAACGTTAAGAAGGCAAATGGGTCTATAATGTTGGATCCTTTCTGCCTCATTAACCTTAGGTAACAAAATTATCTCACTAAAATGGCTATTTTTTCATAAGAACTGGGCAACCGTTAAGATGGATTTTTTTAGAAACGGGATTTCCCAGCCTCTGCATCAATCGATGCACACAGCCGCCGTTAAGATGGATATCATGGCTGCGATCCAAGCTTCGCTAGGCTTGACAGCACAAAGCTTGACAACCTTAATGCAGCAACGATGATTTTGCTACCTAAAAAAGCAGATGCAGCTGAAGCAAAGGACTACCGCCCTATTAGCGTAATTTGCTTCTTCGCCAAGCTAATCATGAAATTTCTTGCGAGAAGATTGCAGCCCAAGATGAGAGCTAGTTTCAACCTCTCCAAGCGCATTCATTAAAGGTCACGTGATCCACGACTACTTCACCTACGTGCTTGATCTGGCTCGCTCTTTCTCCTGAAGAAGACATCGGCCCTGCTACTTAAGCTAGATATCAAGAAAGCATTTGATAGCATATCCTGGGAATTACACCTTGAGGTGCTATGTCTAAGGGATTGCTGTGATCCTGGCTATGGCATCCAGAAGAGTTCTGGTTAATGGTGATCTAACTTAGATCATATGGCATCAGCGCAGTCTGAGGCGAGGTAGCCCCCTCTCCCCGCTATTGTTCATGCTCGCCATGGATGTGCTAGTCGTCCTGCTCTAGGCTGGTGATGATTATGCCATTCTAAATCCCATTGGGGGAGCTTATGACAATTATATATACCTTTTTATCTATGATTATCACTGTTGACAGAGAGAGAGGGAGAGAGATCAAGAGAACACATGAACCCAGGGACCATTGTTATGAAAAGTGCATAACCTTAGTCACGTCCTCTCCATTGATTAGGATTGGAATATTTTTAGTTTTCTTTACTTTTATTAGTTTGTTGCTTCCAATCATCAAATCAATCTCACTTGTTACCTTATTTTTATGGAGTCCATAGATAACTAGAATTGTGACACTCTAATTTGAGAAAATAAACTGCTTTACCTTCTTATTGTTGCGGTTTGATACTCATGACTTCCACATTGATAGGTGTTACACCGCACTTGGGGTTATCAGATGCTCATCTTGAACTTGCGCTTCACCTTGATCAATCCTCAAATCATTTCTTATGTCTTCATAATGATGATGTCTCAAAGATAACCATGAATGCTCTCACACTACCATATTCTTCAAGACATGCTTCCAATATGCTCAACTCTTAGATGACACAATTCTTTGGATCGTACCTTCAATATAACCTTGCCATCACTTGATATTCTTCACTTTCTTCTTCAACATTGAAGTCAACATATGGTTCAAGCATTGTCTATGAACAAAACCTTCAACTATAACTAAATGTATATATTAGTCCATAGGGAATGTCATTAATTACCAAAACCTCACATGGGGGCTTCATGCTCTTGCAAAGGCGCTCCAGCAAAGTTCATTATTGTTGCCACTATTGTCATCGCCGTTGTCATCATGGATGATGATGATGCCCTAGTCCCTTATTGACCAATCTTGTTCTTATTTGTGGTGGCTGCAAGCACCATGTTTGCTGACTCCTGCAAGTCCGTCGTGAGCTACAGCTCATTCTACAGGTCAATGGAGTCATGCAACATCGATGACAATAGGTAACATCAATGACAACAGGTACTCTGCCATCAACATCGGTAGCTCCTCATGCTTTAGCTTTGGCTTCAGCAATGTCAGGTATCCTTTCTTGGGCGCTGAGAGGAGAGACGTTGTTAGGGATCGTAGTACGCAAAACAAAAAATTATAGCACTTAAACCAAGATCAAGCTTGTGAGAAGAAGGTAAAGGATCACATGTCTTATTGATCAAACTAGCGGAAGAGTTTATCGATGATGAGGTTGATGAAGTCACGAGTCGATTCCCGCAACTAACTAAGGTTAGTTGCAAGTTGTGAGAAGATGTATTATACTTCTTCGGCTCCCACAATCTAATGCTGCATGTGCAACACCTCTGATGGTATCCACACGTACAAGCTTGGCATCGATGCGTCGAACGTGCGATCAAGCACACAGACTATGCAGAATATGTCGGTGAATATCCAGCAGTGCTTCCGCATCACCAATGGAATCGAGATAGAAGATGGGAAGCGCTCCATGGGATAGAGAGAAGGAGAGTTGACGACGACGGGCAACGGCGACGAGGGTGGCGGGCGGCAGTGGCAGACGGCCGGCGGCAGGTGGAGGTGGTTGGGTGGGCTAGGGTTTTGGGGCGTGGGGCTTTGGAGCATGTAGTGCTCTTGGCCTGCCCCGCGCCCCCTTACAAAGACGGCCAGGGCCCCTAGAGGTAGGACTCGAGTTCCTACCCGAACTCCTCCCCTTCCTTCCAAACCTAGGGCGAGTCCGAGTTCGAGTAGGAACTTCTCCGCTCCTTTAATTACCAAACCGCCCTATGGGTGGAGTCTTCGACTTGGACTCCACCACCTAGTGGTGCGGCCGGCTAGGGTGGGCCCCATGCGGCCCTAGGCCCATGGTGGTCAACCTTCGAGATTTGACCTTCTGATATATTCCAAACTTTCTATAAATAGACCAGTTTGACCTAATTTCATTCCGACACTTCCTTTATATCACTAGTAGAGTTTCGGACCCTTCCGGAACCATTCGTGATATAATGGAACCATTCCGAGACTTCCCCAAACCACTTTAGGAGTCCCCTCTCTCTTTGATCTCATACCGAACTCATATTCAATAGACGCGAAACTCTTAAGTGTGTGACCCAATGAGTTCGGATATATATAGACATGCCCGGACAAATTTCTGTGGAAATGATCATATGCGTGCTCTTGAATCGCTGCAATGATCCCTACATATAACATGAAGATCTTTATCGTGTGAACCATTACAATATCCGTTAGGGTTTTGGTTTACTTAGCGATACTTTGCACCACCCAAGATGAAACTGTTATGTTGTATCTCATTTCCTGGCGTGCTCTCTTTACTCTATCCATGTTATCAATGTTCTTGTGACTAACGACTTAGTCATGTGTCCAGCTAGACAATGACGAACATCATAACACTAAGCGGGCCTAGAGAATATCTCTTCATCATCAGAGTAGTAAATCCCAGTCTCAAGACAATATTTCTATATCATGCTTTCTGAGTACCCCACCATCACTTTAGTAATCACCCATTTATAGATAACATTAAGTGCGGCAAAAGCAATCTTTCAGTTACCACGTCTATTTCTCTCATGGTCTACCTAAGCATATAAAAAATAATGTCTTCCGTGATTGAATACCAACAACATATTGATGACTTAGTTTCGTGGTATATCAATGGGATCTTGTCCAGCATAGTGTTCTCCCTGAACAATATGCTCTCACTTATTATTGGCAACCTCGTAACAACTTACTTATGCCCTGATGTCTCACATGACCCGTTAGGAAACCCCAAGAGGAAGGTATGATGAGCACAGCAGTAAGTTTTCCCTCAGTATGAAACCAAAGTTTAATCGACCAGTAGGAAATAGAAATCACTTCCGAAGGTTGCTGCTAGCTGACTTTTGGTAGGGCACACTACCAGCGTCAGACAATAGTGTGGAACCTGCATAAAACACAACCAAAATACTTTGCCCCAACTTACAGTGAGGTCGTCAATCTCACTGGTTTTGCTGAAAACAAAATATTAAACGTATAGTGTGGAAAGAGATGTTTGTTTGCGGTAAATAAAATAGTACTTGCAGAAAGTAAATAGTGTTTGTAGTAGATGGTATTATCAATGTAAAAGAATGGACCGGGGTCCACAGTTCACTAGAGGTGTCTCTCCATAAAGATAAATAACATGCTGGGTGAACAAATTACAGTTGGGCAATTGACAAATAGAGAATGCATAACAATGCATGTACATGACATGAAGAGCACTATGAGATTCAATTGGGCATTACAACATAATACATAGACCGTAATCCAACTGCATCTATGAATAATAATCCACCTTCAGGATATCATCCGAACAATCCTCGGGTATTAAGTTGCAAGCAATAGATCATCGCCTTAAGCAAAGTTTGTAATGTTAACAATACAATTATCCTTGAACAAAAGATTGTTGTTTTCTCCCTATATAAAATAGCAACAGCACATCTACAACCTTAGAAGTTATTGTCACTCTCCCAGATTACTAGAGGCATGAACCCACTATCGAGCATAAATACTCCCTCTTGGAGTCACTAGCATCTACTTGGCCAAAGCATCTACTGACAACAGAGAGCATGCAAGATCACAAATAACATAGACATGGTAGATCAATAATCAACTTGACATAGTACTCAATATTCATCGAATCCCAATAAACACAACATGTAGAATTACAATAAGATGATCTTGATCATGATAGGCAGCTCACAAGATCTAACATGGAGGCGCAAATAGGAGAAGACAACCATCTAGCTACTGCTATGGAGCCATAGTCCAAAGGTGAACTACTCACGCATCACTCCGGAGGTAGGAATGGCGATGAAGAAGGCCTCCAGTGATGATTCCCTGCTCCGGGAGGGTGCCGAAAAGAGCTTTTGGACCCTCCCGAACTAGGGTCGATGACAGCGGTGGCTTACAGTACTTTTCATGGATGGAGGCTTGATGCTTGTGGTACGGTTAATGTTCACCGTCCAGTTGGGAACCCCAAGAGGAAGGTATGATGAATAAAGCAGCAAGGTTTTCCCTCAGTAAGAAACCAAGGTTTATCGATCCGAAGGGGAAGAAGCCAAACGACTGAAGGTGATGCTTGCTAGCTTGCAACAGCTCCGGACAATTTATAAGGCGCCTCGTCCAAGCTTTGCTTTGCCAGCTGCAACACGGAACCTGCACACAACACAACCAAATACTTTGCTCCCAACTTACGATGAGGTTGTCTATCTCACCAGTTTGCTGTAAACAAAGGAATAAGCATATCGAGTGGAAAATAGTAATAGTATGTGAGTAAAGTAAACAGTGCAAGTAAAGTAAACAGGTGATAACAATATAATGGAAATAGGACCAGGGTCCACAGTTCACTAGTGGTGTCTCTCCATAAGATAAAATAACACATGCTGGGTAAACAAATTACAGTTGGGCAATTGATAGAATAAAGACAACGTGCATAAGATGAGAGGATCACTATGAGATTTACTCTGGGAATTACAACAAGATACCTAGACCGCCATCCAACTGCATCTATGACTAATAATCCACTTGTCGCGAATCAATCCGAGAACTCCACAAGTATTTTGCGAACAATAGATAATTGCATTAAGCAAAGTGTGTAATGTAAACAAAGCATATGCCCTCGAGCATATGAATGTTGTTTTCCCCCTAGTAGCAACAGCACATCTACAACCTTAGAGGTTTCTGTCACTCCCCCAGATTAAATAGAGGCATGAACCCACTATCGAGCATAAATACCCCCTCTTGGAGTCACTAGCAACTACTCGGCCAAGATAGCTACTAACAACGGAGAGCATGCAAGATCATAAACAACATAGAGATAACATAAGATAAATTTCAGTACATCAACTCAATCATAACACCAATATTTATCAGATCCCAACAAACCAAACATGTAGAATTACATAACGGTGATCTCAATCATGTAAGGCAGCTCATGAGATCTAAACATGAAGAACATGGTGGAGAAGACAACCATCTAGCTACTGCTATGGACCCATAGTCCAAGGTATACTACTCACTCATCGCGCCGGAGGCAAGCATGGCGATGAAGAAGACCTTCGGTGACGATTCCCCTCTCCGGCAGGGTGCCGGGAAGAGCTTTTGGACCCTCCCGATCTTTGGGTCGACGGCGGTGGCGGATCGCGATGTGTTCGGGAAAAGTGATCGGGTCTTTAGCTTTTTCCCATCGGGGGGTCTTTATAGGCGAAGGGGCATCATCAGGAGTGGGCCGAGGCGACCTCACACGTAGGGGGTGCGGCCTACCCCTGGGCCGCGCCGCCCTGTTGTGTGGGGCCCTCGTGGCCCCACTCATCTCCTCTTCGATTCTCTGGAAGCTTTGGTGAAATTCTGGGCGACTGGCTTTGGTTTCGTCCAATTCCGAGAATATTTTCTGTGTAACTTTTCTGAAACACAAAAACAGCAGAAAACATGGAACTGGCACTATGGCTACTTCATGGCACTTTTATGCATTTTTCGAAACTAACCTATTAACAAGTAGCCACAGTGCCAGTTCCCTGTTTTCTGCTGTTTTTGTGTTTCAGAAAAGCTACACAGGAAATATTCTCGGAATTGGACGAAACAAGTTTCAGAAGTCTTATTTTTCACGGAAGCTTCCAGAGATCCGAAGAGGAGACAGAGAGGGGCCACAGGCCACCCTCACATAAGGGCGGCGTGGCCTGGCCCCTGGCCACGCCCCCTATGTGTGAGGACACCTGGGTCCACTTCTGACGCTGCCCCTTCGCCTATAAAGACCCCCCGACGGGAAAAACCTAAGTACCCGATCAATTTTCCAGAAACACATCGCGATCTGCCGCCATCATCGACCCAAGATCGGGAGGGTCCAGAAGCTCTTCCCGGCACCCTGCCGGAGAGGGGAATTGCCACTGGAGGTCTTCTTCATCGCCATGCTTGCCTCCGGAGCGATGAGTGAGTAGTCTACCTTGGACTATGGGTCCATAGCAGTAGCTAGATGGTTGTCTCCTCCACCATGTGCTTCATGTTTAGATCTCATGAGCTGCCCTACATGATTGAGATCACCGTTATGTAATTCTACATGTTTGGTTTGTTGGGATCCAATGAATATTGGTGTTATGATTGAGTTTCTATACTGAAATATATCTTATGTTGTCTCTATGTTGTTTATGATCTTGCATGCTCTCCGTTGTTAGTAGCTATCTTGGCCGAGTAGTTGCTAGTGACTCCAAGAGGGGGTATTTATGCTCGATAGTGGGTTCATGCCTCTATTTAACCTGGGGGAGTGACAGAAACCTCTAAGGTTGTAGATGTGCTATTGCTACTAGGGAGAAAACAACATTCATATGCTCAAGGGCGTATGCTTTGTTTACATTACACACTTTGCTTAATGCAATTATCTGTTGTTCGCAACTTAATACTCATGGGGTGTTCGGATGATATCCCCGTGAGTGGATTATTAGTCATAGATGCAGTTGGATGGCGGTCTATGTATTTTGTTGTAATGCCCAGAGTAAATCGCATAGTGATCTTCTTGACATATCACGTTTATCTTTATTCTATCAATTGCCCAACTGTAATTTGTTTACCCAGCATGTGTTATTTTATCTTATGGAGAGACACCGCTAGTGAACTGTGGACCCCGGTCCTATTTCCATCATATTGCTATCACCTGTTTACTTTACTCGCACTGTTTACTTTACTCGCATACTTTCACTGCTTTCCACTCGATACGCTCATACCCTTTGTTTCAAGCAAACCGGTGAGATTGACAACCTCATCGTAAGTTGGGAATAAAGTATTTGGTTGTGTGTGTGCAGGTTCCGCGTTGCTACTGGCCGAAGACAAGTCAACAAGTGTCATAAACGGTGCCCTTGTTGGAGTGCTATTAAGCCAGTCTGCATCACCTTCAGTCGTTTGTCTCTCCTCTCCAAGATCGACATACCTTGGTTTCTTAATTGAGGGAAAAACCTTGCTGCTATATTCATCACACCTTCCTCTTGGGGTTCCCAACGGGCTGGTTATTTACTAGGCATCAAGCTCTTTTTCTGGCGCCGTTGCCGGGGAACAAAGAAGAAGAAGCTCCCACATCAACTACACGCCAACAAGTCTTTTTCTGGCGCTGTTGCCGGGGAGGAAGTAGAAGACTTCTGCGAGGGGAGTTTTTCGCACACACATCCTTTACTTTGTTATTTGTTTTGCTTTACTTTATTTATTTTTACTTGCATCGTTTTATCAAAAACCAAAAAAAATTAGAATCCTTGGTAGTTGTTTTTACTTATTTGCTTTTAGTTTTGCTAAAATGAGTAATCCTGAAGTAGAAGTTCGTAGTTTTAAGCAACAAGGGGGAGAAAGTTTAAAAGATGCTTGGTACCGTATTAACAATGCCCATCATAGGTGTACAAAAAAGCACTCTACCACGATCCTCCTTAGAAATTTTTATGTTGGTATATCTAGTTGGAATAGGTATGTTTTTGATACTCTTACAGGAGGTAATTTTCTGGGTACTCCCGCTGGAGAAGCATGCACTATAATTGAAAGTTTAGTGGGAATACCACCTATTCATGTTGTTAAAACTAAGATCACCTTGGAGGAGGTTTTAGATAAGCTCAGCTCTTTAGAGAAAAGTTTGCCAAGTATCCTCAAAAATGCTAGCCGAGTTAATGAAGCAATTGGTAATAGAATCACCATTTTAGAGGCTAGCACTACTCATGATAATCAAAACTTAAGGATTGGTAAACTAGAGGAGTCTATGGAAACTCTTAGTTTAATCTTCTCTTCTCTTAAATTTAAGAAAGAGAAAGTTTTTGTTGGAAAAGAGCAAAAATTTATGTATGTTCCCAAGGTTTCTGCGCGTAAACCTCAACATGTTCTTAAAATTGGTAAGACTTTTAGTTCAACTAAGAGTGACTTGCAGGTTGAATCATCTTCGGGAACTTCCAAAGTGCCTATTGAGGTAATTGATGCTTCATCACTTGATATTACTTGATTCGCAATTTTCTGCGCCTAGCTCAAAGGCGTTAAAGAAAAGCACTCTGGGGAGATAACCCAATGTTTTATTTTCAGTACTTTTTCTTTTATTTGAGTCTTGGAAGTCATTACTACTGTAATGACTGCTCCTTATCCTTTTTATTTCATTGTTGTGCCAAGAGAAGCCTCTAATTTGAGTGAGGTAAGATTTGGGGATGTTGCTGTCCTGAAACTGTTTTCGGTGCTGCACCGTAAAAATTCGTATAAATTCTCTGTATATCTTTTAGACCTGCGATTTCTTGTGAATATGCCCCAGGTTATATCCAAACTTTCATTAGTTGAACACTTTTTGATTTCAGCAACAGAAAACCCCTTAAAAATTCGACCTTTGTCAGCTGTTCTGTTTTAACAGATTTCTGCCAATATTTGTATTTGCCGCTTTATCGCTTTCTTTTGAGTTCTTTCGATCACGAAACTTTTGGGGAAGTTGCTACAGTAGTATATGCTATATATGTGGTGGTTTTTGGTTGAAACCTGAAGCAAAAAGAGGTTGATTATATGTTATGTTACACTAATGTTGCTAATAGATTTGTGTTTAGTTTTGTATGAAGAAAGTTTTCAAGTGTAGGGATTGGAGAATGATGAGATGAGTTGAAGAATGGACAAAAGCTCAAGCTTGGGGATTCCCATGCATCACCCCAAGAAATATCCAAGAAGTACAAGCGTCAAAGCTTGGGGATGCCCCGAGGCACCCCTTCTTCATCGGCAAAAATCAGGTCACCTTTCAAGACACTATATTTTTATTGCTTCATGCACTATGTGTTTTTCTTGGAGCGTCAGTTGTTTTAGTTTTCTTTATTAGTTTGCTTGTTTGCTGCAATAAATGGTTGGAGCCCAACAAATTTCTTTTGGAGAAGTTGCCTTGCTTTTCATTTGCCAAGAACGCTCTAGTTTTCACTCTTATCAAAAAACGAGTGTTCTTCTTTTTCTGCTACTGCTTTTGGTTTTCATTTTTGCCTTGATTTGCATTCAGATCTTCTTATATTTATTTATCAAGGTGTATTTTTGCCTCTGACCTTTATTGGTTTTCATCAAAAGAGGTGTTTATAAAAAGTTTGAATGGTGTTGGAAAAGAGAAAAAGCTTTATGCAAAAAAGTGGTACAAGAAGGAGCTTGTGTAGACTGCGGCTTAGGCTTTTTCATGTCATGCTTGATGTCTTTTTGATAGTATGCTTAGTGGTTTTGTTGTAGCATGACTTGCCTTAAATAACTGAGATTGCTTAATGATCCTTTGAAAAAATCATGCGTTGTTTTAATTATTTGGAAGCAATATTTTGGTTTTCTCCTTGATGCTTTATTTGGGTTGACTTGGTGCATGCTCACACATGTTAGACTCTTACAAAGTCGCCAATAGCCTCTATGATCATTTAGTTTTTGACTCTTGATGCCATCTTATGCTTCTTTTAATGTCGCTTTGCATGATTATGGCCATTATTGCTCTCTTAGTTGGTCGCTCCCAGTCTTTTGCTAGCCCTCGCCTTGTACTGAGTATGAGCTCTACTCGTGCATCCAACTCCTAAAAACCAAGTTTGCCAAAGTATCCACCATACATACCTACTAGCAATTTGTTATTTCAAGTAAATTTGACTTGCTTTTATTTTCTCTTCAAATTAAACTCTTACCAGTGTTATGCGAAAATTGGTCAGTAAAGCTCTCACAAACCAGAAGGCACACTTTACTTTTTCCTGTTCTTAAAAATTTGACATTGTGGTCTCTTATGTTGAGTTGTTATGCTTGCAAGTTGTAAGTTGGAGACTAGCCCAGCCATGCAGTCATGGGCAAGCTTTCAACATTGCACTCCTTATTTGAGTTGATATCGTGATCTTTTGTTTATGGATGCCCGCGGTGTGAAATGAATTGGGAATCTTGTGGGGATCATGGAGTGTGTATATGTGTTAGGGAAACGCCTGGGCCACCAATCTAAGCCATGCATAATTCATGGTGGAAATTTGCAGCATACCCATAGTGGACATGTGGGGGCCCCGGACCGCTTGTCCGAAACACCCGTTATGCATACAATTCATGATCCCAGAAATGCTCATGAATCCACATAACCGAACTGGTAATCAAAGTACATTATCCATACAACCGAATTTAAAATAGTCTTACAACAATGGCATCATGGCCAAGTCTTACATCAAATGCCTCGAAGGCGAAGTTCAACACATAACACAGCGGATAAAGTAGCATCATCGTCGGGCCCAAGTCATGCCTTAAACCCTACAGGCAGCTGACCGGGAGAACGGCCTAGTTCGCGAAGTCGTCATCGAAACCTTCATCTTCCTCATAGTCATCGAAGTCTGGCCAAGTAAATAGCCAGGGACAAAGCCGTGAGTACATTGTGGAATTGTACTCGCAAACCACCTAAGAGGAACAATATGCAAGAGGTATGCTAGTATGGCTTGTAGCAAGGGTGGCTCTATGCTAAGTTTGTTTTCAAAACTTTCTCGTGTCGATATAGCATGTTAAGAAACATGATCGACGACATTTTCTATAACCTTATTAAAACATTTTTAAAACAATTTGTAAAATCTCTAGGAAGGGTAACCCAAGTTGTCATTTCCTTTATTCCAACCTCAATTTTTCCACGGTAGTATCCCCATGGGTACTCCGAACCATGTCCTCTTTCCTTTTTCCACAAAATTCCTTTTTAAAACAAAACCAGCCCAGGTTAAGTATGGCCATTCCAACCGTCCATGACCGCGGACACGGCTATTCGAATAGATTGACACTCTGCAGAGGTTGCACACTTTACCCACACCATTCGATAAATCCGCCGGGACTTTACCACGGACCGTCATTCAAGTATGCGGGCTTCGGATAATCGATCAAAGCCTTTCACTTAGTCATCCTAGTATAGGCACCTACCCTACGGGCTTAACCTCTCCGGCACCATGGCAGTCTCCTACTCCACGACACCATCGCCACGACAAGAGACCCGTAGTATCGTCCGGCCGTAGGCAACTACGGTGTATTGCTCCCAAAATTTAGCAACCCGGCTTCAAGGGATCAAACACCCTTATAGAGTTGTGAGGTAGCCCATACTAAGACAAATAAATTACGGACTAAGCCCCGTCCCATTCCAGGGTAATGTGGTTGCACGGGATTAAGTTGGTTTGGCGAACACTTATACGCAGTGCTCTTTTATAAAAACTCCTTCCATCATCTCCCTTTTTGATTTTCCAAGGAAAACATTTAGAAAACTTCCTTTTTCCAACACTTACACTCGGGCAAGGTCAAAACTTCCCAAGGTTTTCAAAAACATTTCCCAAATTTTTAAGTGTCCCAACCTAGAGTTTTTTTGCTCCACTAAACAAGGCTACAAGGGGTAACATGATGGTAAGCATCAAGCTACTAATAATGGAGTAAATAGGTGTTGAGGGGTGTCATCTTAAAGATGATAGCAAGTGACTAGTGGAGCCTAGTCGCCAATGAATCGCTATCAAGAAGTAATAGCAATTACAAGAAACAATGCACCTTTAAATAAATATAAAAGGAAAGACTTGCATAAATAAAACTAGGATCAAGATATGCAACAAGTAAAGGTGGCTTGTCTTGGGTGGCTTGTCCCTGGTTGTCTTCAAAGTCTTCAAAGTATTCTTCTTCTTCGAACGCGTCAACGGTCGGATCTAGCGTCGCGAAAGAAAAACAAAGTACAACAATCATACAAGTGCACACATCATACCAATACACCATAACAAGCAACTCAAGAAGTGCACTCACAAAGTTCAGATATCTACTTTGTTACTACACAAAGTTGCTGCAAAACTTTATCAAAGTTTTAGGGTTTTTCTAACCTTAAGAGTTCTCTTAACAAGCTTCAACAAAAATTTGAATTCGAACAAAGCATGGCTCAATAACAAAATCATTATTTAAACTAAGCAAGGGATAAAGGTAAGGGACCAATGGTAAAATAAAGATATAGACATAACTATTTTACTGCAACTTGTTCCAAACCATTTTGATGATCTAAACAAAATCTGAAAGCATATGAACAACTCAGATTTTTTGTAAATAGGTACTACCTAATACTATTAATTAACTTTCCACGAAATTAAAAAGGGAGAGAACTGAAAGGGGGCTAGTTCTAACAGGTAGAGAATGAAATTTCAAAATTACTGGCGCAGGTTTCAATTGATTTGGACCTATAGTTTTGAAACTGTTCAAGTTTGAAGCTTGCAGTTTTTAAACAAAGGCTAAAAAGGTTTCTCAAAAAAAACAGCACGGACTGATTGTTAACAGGCCGAGTGGGGCAAGGGCAGGCCGGCCCAACTAACTGCACCAGCGCGGTTAATAGAGAAAAAAAAACGAAGGGGTATCTAGTGTTTTAGGCCGTCGGATTAAAAGAACATCGGAGGGCTGCTGTCTATCTTCATCGTCTAACACGTACGAGAGTAACGCGAACACTAGCTACGCACTGGGAAGAAGGGCGGCGGCTGGGGACCTCACCGGAGGGCGGCGGTGGTCGGCGGCGAGGTGGCGGCGGGGTCGCAGGGGGTCGGGGGCGGTCCGGCAGCAGGCACAGCTCCAGAAACGTCGTCTTCTGCGAGTAGCTCGGTCCTCTCGTCCGGCGGCGGCGCTCCCAAGCGAGGTCCAACGGCGGCGTCTCCGGCGAAGTCTGTGCAGGGAAAAGATCCGTGAGGGTTAGCTGGGGCTAATGGAAGTGTTTTTGGAGAGAAACGAGGTCCGGTTGAGCGGGGAGAGTGCGGACACCATCTCGATACCTCGCAGAGAGCTCCGGCTCTCTCGCTCTCTCGCTCGCCTCGGCGAGGAGAGGCAGCGCTCTCGCGCTTGGGGAGGGGTGGGGAGGAGTGGAGTGGTGTGAGGGGGAGAGTGGGGCGGGGTGGGGGGTTTTATAGCTGGGGAGGGGCGACGGTAGCGCTTCTGTGCGGCACCGACGCCCAACCAGCGAGCGAGGGCAGACGTCAGCGTGGGGTCGTGAGCGTGACGTAGTAGGGCTGGCGTCAGCAAGAGTGGGACGCTAGGGCTGGCTCGGTCGCTTCCTCTCCTAGCGATGCAACGGTTGCCTGGGAACGTGACAGGGTCCAATGTTCGTTCAGTCTCCTGTACGATGGAATACATACGGGCGAGGTCACGAGAAAGGGTTGTGGGCTGGGCTTTTTGGTGAGAAGAATTTCAGAGAGAGAGAGAGATGGGCTGGCTTCACAAAAAGTTTGGAACCAAACTTTCTGAAATTTGAGTTGGAAGGGAATTCCTATAATCAAAGATAAATTTGTTGAACAAATATTTTGAGAAGATAGAGTTTAAATACAACTCCAAGTGGTGATCAAAATGATATGAGCCCAAGAAAATTTTAAAGGGGAAAATAGGTAAGAATTTGAGACAAAGATGAATAAAGAAGAAGAATTGGGATAGCTTTATTTTGAGCTAAGGATCAAAATTTAAATAAGTGAAGAAGCAAGAAAATTTGGTCTAGGGCAAGTTTTTGTGGGGTAGAGTTTGATTCCGAAAGTAAGAATGTGTAAGAGGAAAGTTTTATTTGTTGCAAGAAAAAGGGCTTGATCACTAAATTGAGATGGTAATCTAATAGGGTTCTAAGTAACAAGGGCCAAAGTTCTACCTAACCGGACGAGTCCAACCTAGAAAACACAAGTTACAAGCAAGTAACAAGCAAGGACACAATTAAAGTGGGCATTTTGCTTATCATTCCAAGATGTGAGATTTTATGTGGGAGGGTATTAGTGGTGTAGCTTGATTGGCAAAGATCAAAAGTGAAGCCCTAAAAAGAGGATAACACTTGAGTACACAACTAGTGATCAACACAAAGTGAGCACAACAAGAGAGAACTAAAGCAAGGTCACAAACAAAGCTATCATGCAACAAAGGAAAAGTTTTTGTTGGCTCCAAATTTTACACAACTCAAAAATCACCACATAAATATAGGGTTACAAAAGTGGGTTGTTACAGGACATTCGACGACGCATCTCAAAATAAAAAGCTAAACAAATGGTAAATAAAAGAGATGTCGAGGTGTTCATTGTCTGCTTGTCCTGTCATTTTGATGTGGGCTTGTTCCATGTCATCGGGCACGGAGGTACCCCGTTGGCGGTTCTCGATGATACGCATATACTTACAATGACAAGAGCCTTGCTTGGGACTCTAAGTAAAGTAGCATGAGGTTTGGGTACTCGTATTCACAGGACACGAGGTTTTCAACTTATGATTTCTCAAGCATATGCATCATAATTGTTCTCGCATTAACCTTAACCATTCAAGATGCTTATGATGAGGGCAATGAGAGCTCAAAGCCGGTAAGTAACATAATTTTTGAAGGTTATAAAACTTGCAATCACTGCTTCCCTCCGCGAAGGGCCTTTCTTTTACTTTTATGTTGAGTCACCACCTTCTATCTTTATGCACCATTAAGAGAGCATAGTTGTCATTCTTAGTATAATGTGCATTGTCCCAAAGTTTTCATTGATTGATTCATATTGTTGGTTTCACTTGTTCTTAAATTACTTGTATCTAGTCACCCTCTTAAACTTGAAGGTGTCCTATGCATTTATGTTTTGCTCTCTTTGAAGGACAAGCTGAAAACCATTTGTATGTTTTTCCTTATGATTTGAACACACGTTTGACTTTCATTGTTTCATTTCCATGATCTTTTGCTTGTGTTCATCTTCATGTTATAACATGGTTTCTAAGTTCTTATTGTCAAGATTATATCTTTCATGCCCATGTTTTAAGTTCTTATGATCCCAGCTCACAAATGCTTACATATATGATCAAGATTGTGTAGGTGCATGTCACCTCAAAAATTATTTCTTTTGTTATCACTTACCTACTCGAGGACGAGCAGGAGTTAAGCTTGGGGATGCTGATACGTCTCCAACGTATCTATAATTTTTGATGCTCCATGCTTGTTTTTACACCATTTGCCTAATGTTTCGTTACACTTCGTGGCACTTTTATGCATTTTCCGAAACTAACCTATTAACAAGTCGCCACAGTGCCAGTTCCCTGTTTTCTGCTGTTTTTGTGTTTCAGAAAAGCTACTAGGGAAATATTGTCGGAATTGGACGAAACAAGTTCCTTAAGTCTTATTTTTCCCGGAAGCTTCCAGAGATCTGAAGAGCAGACGGAGAGGGGCCACAGGCCACCCTCACACAAGGGCAGCGCGGCCTGGCCCCTGGCCGCGCCCCCTATGTGTGAGGACACCTGGGTCCACTTCTGACGCTGCTCCTTCGCCTATAAAGACCCCCCCCCCCCCCCGACGGGAAAAACCTAAGTACCCGATCAATTTTCTAGAAACACATCGCGATCCGCCGCCGTCTTCGACCCGAGATCAGGAGGGTCCAGAAGCTCTTCCTGGCACCCTGCCGGAGAGGGGAATCACCACCGGAGGTCTTCTTCATCGCCATGCTTGCCTCCGGAGCGATGAGTGAGTAGTCTACCTTGGACTATGGGTCCATAGCAGTAGCTAGATGGTTGTCTCCTCCACCATGTGCTTCATGTTTAGATCTCATGAGCTGCCCTACATGATTGAGATCACCATTATGTAATTCTACATGTTTGGTTTGTTGGGATCCGATGAATATTGGTGTTATGATTGAGTTGCTATACTAAAATATATCTTATGTTATTTCTATGTTGTTTATGATCTTGCATGCTCTCCGTTGTTAGTAGCTATCTTGGCCGAGTAGTTGTTAGTGACTCCAAGAGGGGGTATTTATGCTCGATAGTGGGTTCATGCCTCTATTTAACCTGGGGGAGTGACAGAAACCTCTAAGGTTGTAGATGTGCTATTGCTACTAGGGAGAAAACAACATTCATATGCTCAAGGGCGTATGCTTTGTTTACATTACACACTTTGCTTAATGCAATTATCTGTTGTTCGCAACTTAATACTCATGGGGTGTTCGGATGATATCCCCGTGAGTGGATTATTAGTCATAGATGCAGTTGGATGGCGGTCTATGTATTTTGTTGTAATGCCCAGAGTAAATCGCATAGTGATCTTCTTGACATATCACGTTTATCTTTATTCTATCAATTGCCCAACTGTAATTTATTTACCCAGCATGTGTTATTTTATCTTATGGAGAGACACCGCTAGTGAACTGTGGACCCCGGTCCTATTTCCATCATATTGCTATCACCTGTTTACTTTACTCGCACTGTTTACTTTACTCGCATACTTTCACTGCTTTCCACTCGATACGCTCATACCCTTTGTTTCAAGCAAACCGGTGAGATTGACAACCTCATCGTAAGTTGGGAACAAAGTATTTGGTTGTGTGTGTGCAGGTTCCGCGTTGCTACTGGCCGAAGACGAGTCAACAAGTGTCGTAAATGGCGCCCTTGTTGGAGTGCTATTAAGCCAGTCTGCGTCACCTTCGGTCATTTGTCTCTCCTCTCCAAGATCGACATACCTTGGTTTCTTAATTGAGGGAAAAACCTTGCTGCTATATTCATCACACCTTCCTCTTGGGGTTCCCAACGGGCTGGTCATTTACCAGGCATCACGTATCAGCATCCCCAAGCTTAACTCCTGCTCGTCCTCGAGTAGGTAAGTGATAACAAAAGAAATAATTTTTGAGGTGACATGCACCTACACAATCTTGATCATATATGTAAGCGTTGTGCGCTGGGATCAAAAGAACTTAAAACATGGGCATGAAAGACATAATCTTGATAGAAGAAACTGAGCAACCATGTTATAACATGAAAATGAACACAAACAAAAGATCATGAAAATGAAACAATGAAAGTCAAACGTGTGTTCAAATCATATGGAAAAACATACAAATGGTTTTCAGCTTGTCCTTTATGAGAGAGCAAAACATAAATGCATAGGACACCTTCAAGTTTAAGAGGGCGACTAGATACAAATAATTTAAGAACAAGTGAAACCAACAATATGAATCAATCAATGAAAACTTTGGGACAATGCACATTATACTCAGAATGACAACTATGCTCTCTTAATGGTGCATAAAGGTAGAAGGTGGTGACTCAACATAAAAGTAAAAGAAAGGCCCTTCGCGGAGGGAAGCAGTGATTGCAAGTTTTATAAACCTTCAAAAATTATGGTACTTACCGGCTTTGAGCTCTCATTGGCCCCATCATAAGCATCTTGAATGGTTAAAGTTAATGCGAGAACACTTATGCTGCATATGCTTGACAAATCATAAGTTGAAAACCTCGTGTCCCGTGAATACGAGTACCCAAACCTCGTGCTACTTTACTTAGAGTCCCAAGCAAGCTCTTGTCATTGTAAGTATACACGTATCATCAAGAACCACCAACGGGGTCCCTCCGTGCCCGATGACATGGAACAAGCCCACATCAAAATGACAGGACAAGCAGACAATGAACACCTCGACATCTCTTTTATTTACCATTTGTATAGTTTTTTATTCTGAGATGCGTCGTCGAATGTCCACTATGGGCATGCTGCAAATTTCCATCATGAATTATGCATGGCTTAGATTGGCGGCCCAGATGTTTCTCTAACACATATACAAACTCCATGATCCCGCAAGATTCCCAATTCATTTCACACCGCGAGTATCCATAAACAAAAGATCACGACATCAACTCAAATAAGAAGTGCAATGTTGAAAGCTTGCCCCATGACGGTATGGCTGGGCTAATTCCCAACTTACAACTTGCAAGTATAACAACTCAACATAAGAGACCACAATGTCAAATTTTTAAGAACGAGAAAAATAAAGTGTGTCATCCGGTTTGTGAGAGCTTTACTGACCAATTTTGCATAACACTGGTAAGAGTTTAATTTGAAGAGTAGATAAAAGAAAGTCAAATGTACTTTGGAATAGCAAATTGCTAATAGGTATGTATGGTGTACACTTTGGAACAACTTGGTTTTTAGGAGTTGGATGCACGAGTAGAGCTCATACTCAGTACAAGGCGAGGGCTAGCAAAAGACTGGGAGCGACCAACTAAGAGAGCAATAACGGCCATAATCATGCAAAGTGACAAAGCGACATTAAAAGAAGCATAAGATGGCATCAAAAGTCAAAAAGTAAATGATCATAGAGGCTATTGGCGACTTTATAAGAGTCTAACATGTGTGAGCATGCGCCAAGTCAACCCAAATAAAGTATCAAGGAGAAAACCAAAATAATGCTTCCAAATAATAAAAACAACGCATGATTTTTTCAAAGGCTCATTAAGCAATCTCATTTATTTGAGATAAGTCATGCTACAGCAAAACCACTAAGCATGCTATCAAAAAGACATCAAGCACGACATGCAAAAGCCTAGGCCGCAGTCAACACAAGCTCCTTCTTGTACCACTTTTTTGCATAAAGCTTTTTCTCTTTTCCAACACCATTCGAACTTTTTATAAACACCTCTTTTGATGAAAACCAATATAGACCAGAGGCAAAAATACACCTTGATGAAAAGATATAACATGATCTGAACACAAATCAAGGTGAAAATCGAAAGCTAAACGTAGTTCTAGAAAAAGAAGAACACTCGTTGAAACTATAAGAATGAAAAACGGAGTGTTCTTGGCAAATAAAAAGCAAGGAAACTTCTCCAAAAGAAATTTGTTGGGGTCCAACCATCTATTGCAGCAAACAAAACAAAACTAAACTGAAAACTAAAAATAACTGACATTCCAAGAAAAACGCATAATGCATGAAGCAATAAAAATATAGTGTCTTGAAAGGTGACCTGATTTTTGCCGATGAAGAAGGGGTGCCTCGGGGGCATCCCCAAGCTTTGACGCTTGTACTTCTTGGATATTTCTTGGGGTGATGCATGGGCATCCCCAAGCTTGAGCTTTTGTCCATTCTTCAACTCGTCTCATCACTCTCCGATCCCTACACTTGAAAACTTCCTTCATACAAAACTAAACACAAATCTATTAGCAACATTAGTGTAAGCAAAACATATAATCAACCCTTTTTGCTTCAGGTTTCAACCTAAAACCACCACATATAAAGCATATACTACTGTAGCAACTTCCCCAAAAGTTCCGTGATCAAAAGAACTAAAAAAGAAAGCGATAAAGCAGCAAACACAAATATTGGCAGAAATCTGTCAAAACAGAACAGCTGACAAAGGTCGAATTTTTAGAGGGTTTTCTGTTGCTGAAATGAAAAAGTGCTCAACTAATGAAAGTTTGGATATAACCTGGGGCATATGCACAAGAAATCGCAGGTCCAAAAGATATACATATAATTTTCACGAATTTGTACGGTGCAGCACTGAAAACTGTTTCAGGACAGCAACATCCCCAAATCTTACCTCGCTCAAATTAGAGGCTTCTCTTGGCACAAAAACGAAATAAAAAGGATAAGGAGAGTTTATTACAGTAGTAATAACTTCCAAGACTCAAATAAAAGAAAAATGACTGAAAATAAAAACATTGGTTTATCTCCCAAGAGTGCTTTTCTTTAACGCCTTTGAGCTAGGCGCAGAAAGTTGTGAATCAAGTAACATCAAGTGATGAAGCATCAAGCTCATAATTTGCTCTAAGAATAGAGTCAAAAACTAATTTCTTTCTCTTTTTAGGGAAGTGTTCCATACCTTTCTTAAGTGGAAATTGATATTTGATGGTGCCTTCCCTCATATCAATGATGGCACCTACAGTTCGAAGAAAGGGTCTTCCCAAAATAATAGGACATGAAGCATTGCATTTAACATCCATGACAAGAAAATCAACGGGAACAAGGTTATTGTTAACCACAATAAGAATATCATTAATTCTTCCCAAAGGTTTCTTCTTAGCAACATCAGCAATAGGAACATCATAATAACACTTTTCAAGCGGCGGTAAAGCAAGCATGTCATAAATTTTTCTAGGCATGATAGAAATACTAGCACCTAGATCACATAAAGCATGGCAATCAAAACCATTAACATGCATATCAATGATGGGTTCCCAACCATCTTCTAACTTCTTGGGAACAGAAGCTTTTTGCTTCAACTTTTCATCCCTAATTTTCATAAGAGCATTGGTAATATGCTTAGTAAAAGCAATATTTAAAGAACTAGCATTGGGAGTCAAAGCAAGATTTTGCAAGAACAAAATAACTTCAGATATATTGCAGCCATCAACATCAAAATCATTAAAGGAAATAGAGCTATCATCTCCTACACTCCGAAAAATTTCAGCACTCGTTTGAGAAAAAGTTTTGGCAGTTTTGGGCTTTTTAACACAAGGAGTGGGAGTTTTCTCTGCACCAATCAAAGTAAGAGGATTGCTAGCATTAGGAACAACATCATTAGAGGTAGTAATAGTACAAACTTTCATATTCCTAGCAATCTCATCCTCTCTTTCCCATCTAGCATGCAATTCTGCTAACATCTAACATTTTCATCAATTCTAACTTGAATAGCATTAGCAGTAGCAAAAACATTATTCTCTTTCACATCATTAGGCAACACTTTTAATTTCAGAAGTTCAACATCATGAGCAAGGCTATCAACTTTAGAAGCAAGAATATCAATTTTGCGTAACCTTTCCTCAACAGACTTGTTAAAAGCATTTTGCTTACCGATGAAGTCCTTGAGCATTACCTCAAGCTCGGAGTGCGCGGCCCTAGTGTTGTTGGAGGAATTACCATAAGAGTTACCATAACCATTACCATTGGTAGAACGATACGGCCTATAATTGTTACTAGCAAAATTGTTCCTATAAGCATTGTTGTTAAAATTATTGTTTCTAATGAAGTTTACATCAACATGCTCTTCTTGGGTAACCAAAGAGGCTAAAGGAACATTATTGGGATCAACATGAGTCCTATCATTTGAAAGCATAAGCATAATAGCTTCAATCTTATCACTCAAGGAAGAGGTTTCCTCAATAGAATTTACCTTCTTACCTTGTGGAGCTCTCTCGGTGTGCCATTCGGAGTAATTTACCATCATATTGTTGAGAAGCTTAGTTGCGGCGCCCAAGGTAAGGGACATAAAAGTGCCTCCAGCAGCTGAATCAAGTAGGTTCCTCGAAGAAAAATTCAGTCCTGCATAAAAAGTTTGGACAATCATCCAAGTAGTCAGTCCATGAGTGGGACAATTCTTTATCATAGATTTCATTCTTTCCCAAGCTTGAGCAACATGTTCATTATCAAACTGACTAAACTTCATAATATTGCTACGCAAAGCTATAATCTTAGCAGGAGGATAGTATCTACCAATAAAAGCATCCTTACACTTAGCCCATGAATCAATACTATTTTTAGGCAAAGACAGCAACCAATCCTTAGCTTTTCCTCTCAAAGAAAAAGGAAACAACTTAAGCTTAATAATATCACTTTCAACATCTTTATATTTCTGCATCTCACATAGCTCAACAAAATTGTTGAGATGAGCTGCAGCATCATCAGTACTAGCACCAAAAAATTGCTCTTTCATAACAAGGTTCAATAAAGCAGGCTTAATCTCATAAAAATTTGCAGCAGGAGCAGGTGGCGCAATAGGAGTGCAGATAAAATCACTATTATTCGTGCTAGTAAAGTCACACAACTTGGTGTTTTCAGGAGTAGCCATTCTAGAAAAACTAAAAGCAGACAAGTAACAACAACTATCAAGGATTCTAATTTTTTGGGGTTTTTGATAAAATGATGCAAGTAAAAATAAAGTAAAGCAAAACTTAAAACAAAGTAAAGGATGTGCGTGCGAAACTCCCCTTGCAGAAGTCTTCTTTTTCTTCCCCGGCAACGGTGCCAGAAAATTCTTGATGCTTGCGGTACGGTTAATGTTCACCATCCAGTTGGAAACCCCAAGAGGAAGGTATGATGAATATAGCAGCAAGGTTTTCCCTCAGTAAGAAACCAAGGTTTATCGATCCGAAGGGGAAGAAGCCAAACGACTGAAGGTGATGCTTGCTAGCTTGCGACAGCTCCGGACAATTTATAAGGCGCCTCGTCCAAGCTTTGCTTTGCCAGCTGTAACGCGGAACCTGCACACAACACAACCAAATACTTTGCTCCCAACTTACGATGAGGTTGTCAATCTCACCGGTTTGCTGTAAACAAAGGAATGAGCATATCGAGTGGAAAATAGTAATAGTATGTGAGTCAAGTAAACAGTGCAAGTAAAGTAAACAGGTGATAACAATATAATGGAAATAGGACCGGAGTCCACAGTTCACAAGTGGTGTCTCTCCATAAGATAAAATAACACATGTTGGGTAAACAAATTACAGTTGGGCAATTGATAGAATAAAGACAACATGCATAAGATGAGAGGATCACTATGAGATTTACTCTGGGCATTACAACAAGATACATAGACTGCCATCTAACTGCATCTATGACTAATAATCCACTTGTGGCGAATCAATCCGAGAACTCCACAAGTATTAAGTTGCGAACAATAGATAATTGCATTAAGCAAAGTGTGTAATGTAAACAAAGGATATGCCCTCGAGCATATGAATGTTGTTTTCCCCCTAGTAGCAACAGCACATCTACAACCTTAGAGGTTTCTGTCACTCCCCCAGATTAAATAGAGGCATGAACCCACTATCGAGCATAAATACCCCCTCTTGGAGTCACTAGCAACTACTCGGCCAAGATAGCTACTAACAACGGCGAGCATGCAAGATCATAAACAACATAGAGATAACATAAGATAAATTTCAGTACATCAACTCAATCATAACACCAATATTCATCGGATCCCAACAAACCAAACATGTAGAATTACATAACGGTGATCTCAATCATGTAAGGCAGCTCATGAGATCTAAACATGAAGCACGTGGTGGAGAAGACAACCATCTAGCTACTGCTATGGACCCATAGTCCAAGTGTCATGGTTTCGTCAACAGATCTGCCATAGGGGTAGGTGTATGGCGGTTTGTGGAAGGGGGTGAACACGGCGGAGCGATCCGGGACGGTGGTAGCACGAGTTTACCCAGCTTCAGATCTCGCAACGGTGGTGAGACCCTACGTGCTGCTATAATTCACTATATGGCAACAAGTGCTCGATTACAATGATGAGGTTGGCTGTTTCGCTATGCGATTAGCCGTAAGTCTAAGCTCTTGCCTCAAGGGCTTCCCCACGCCGGCTTATAAAGGTGCCTGACGTGGGCTACACGGTGGTACCGGAGCAGATACAACTTGGAGTCCTAGACTAAGTCCTATGCGTGTACTACAAGGCAACCCGCCATGGGCCTGTCTTCGGATCCGCCATGAGCTCCTGCATCCAGTACCGCCATGGTTTCTCCAGCAACTGGGCCGCTCGGTAGGCAATCCGCCATACCACCCTGATGGGCCACCCTGGCTTGCTGCTTTAGGACTACGTCGCTGGTATACCCATTTGGTATATCCCCAACAGTAGCCCCCAGGGAACTTCAAGATCGCCATCTCCATCCGCCATGCCTCGTCTTTGGCGAAGTCTATCCGCCATAGCTCATCTTCTGCTTTGCGTCTGGATAGCGGTTTCTTGATGTTTCTCTTTTCTCCATCTATCAATCTGCCGTAAATAGCGGATCAAGTGACGTAGTTTTACTTAGCGAGATTTCTAGGATCCGTTGGATCATACCATAGAAATCCGTCGTAAATTTCGGCACGTAGTTCCTTCTAGGGCAAGATTCACAGCGCATGCACTGTTTTTACTGAAGTTACTTCTTTACCCCCGGACACGTATCGCTGGATTAGGGTTTCTGCGATCAGGATGAGCGGTTGTAATGGCGGGCATGAATCTCGAGGTCTGAGGTCTATATATACCCTGGCCTCTCACCCACGGCCGGTCACACCTCATTCACCCCCCCTCGCTCTCTCTCTCCTCAGCGCCTCCACGAGAGCTCCGTCATTTCCGACGAGCCACCGCAGGATTTCCTCGCCGCCGGTGGCTTTTTCTGCCAGAACAGTTCGGCAAGAACTTCACGCGTTCCATAGCGGGATCCACCCTTCGTTCGCCACCATGAATCCCGGATCTCCTTCCGCCACCCTTCGGAAGCTGAGGAGGAAGATTCCCCGTTGTAGCAATCCGCTTAGGTTGCGCATCCCTCAATGGCGGATTCATATCCAGAGGATATCACGTCCGAGGCTGAAGAGGAGATGGCGGGAATGGCCACAGAAGAGGCCGCAGACAAAGAAGTGGATGGCAAAGTCGAAGAAGAGGAGCAAGACGACGGCGCTGAGGCTGAAGAAGAGCAGATTCCCCAGAACCTCCATGGATACTGGGCAAAACGCCATGTCAAGGACGCTCACGTCCAAGCTTTGGAGAATGAGGGCACCATGGCCCCCCAGGCAGAGTCCCACTGGCGGACTGACTTCAAAGCCCTGGTGCCAGCCCCTAACTCCACCAAAATCATGATGCTTAAATCTCATGTGGAGAGGGGTCTCAGTATGCCGCCATCTTCTTTCTTCACAAACCTTCTGAAGTTCTACGGGCTGCAGCTCCACCATATAGCCCCAAACAGCTTGGTGTCTATAGCGGGCTATGCGGCCTTGTGTGAAGGATTCCTCAGAATTCGTCCCAGGGTAGACCTCTTCCAACTCTTCTTCTCTGTGCGGGCAAATTACAAGGATGACGGATTCCTTCGAACCTGTGGAACAATATGCTTTCTTCCACAGCGATCAAAGGAATATCCTTTCATCACGCCTCTAGATTCCGCCATAGGATGGAGAGGGTCCTGGTTCTACATGGCGGACAAGCCTGCGCCATCTCAAGCACGCGGCCTTCCTTCCTTTGAGAATATAGCAGCTCAGCCCCTCGACTCCTGGAAGCCTGTCAACGACGAAACCGCCACCCCTTATGTCAAGCTCCTGGCACATCGGATTGCCAAGCTATCCAAAGATGGTCTCAAAGGAATCGATACCATCAACTGTTGGATATCTTGGCGGATCCAGCCTCTACAACACCGTGAAAGCCTGATGCATGAGTATACTGGTGCAAATGATGGCATGCGTTATTCAGACAAGAAGGTGGACCCTAAGGTGGTTGAGAAGCCCATTCGCTCTCTTATGAAATCTCCCAGGAAGAAGCCTTTGAAATTTGGTATGGCAATGTTTGAGAATGGCAGCTGCCCTCCGGTAAGTTACTTTTCCGCCATAATATTCCATGATACCTTTGCACTTTATTCTAACTGATGTCTTTATTTATCAGCTCAAATCGCTTGGCCCTGCGCACTTTGCTCATCCCCTTCGCCGCTCCAACTCCAAGCCCACCGCTGCTGAGGAAGAAGTTCACTTTAGCGGAAACAAAGAGGAGATGGCGGGGGACGTAGATGACATAGCCCGCACGACTAAGGCGAAGGTGGTCCCTAAGAAGCGGGGCAGCAGCGGGAAACCTCGTGGTGGTGGCGGGAAATCTACTGATTCCCGCCGTTTCGAAGCTCAACGCAGGGTGGAGCTGGAAACACCATCCGAGAATACCGCTACCATCAACTTGCCAAAGTCAAGGTAACCTTTCGTTGTCTTCCTTCATTGTTGCTACTTTCACTACTAATCCTCCTTTGCTCAGAAGGAAGAAGCCTGCTGTCAAGGAACCGTCATCCAAGCGAGCCAAGCCCTCCCCTGCCGCTATCTCACAGACCCCTGACCCACCAATTCCCTCCCCTGCTCGTAACAATATCGATATGGAGGATGCCGGTGGTCAGTTTGACTCGATACCAGAAGCCAACCCAATGACTGAAGCTACGGCTAATGATGTCGTACAAAGTGAAAAGGCTTCTGACTCGTTTCAAGGTCAGATGGCGAATGCTTCGGCGGGGAGCAGTTTGTTTTGGAGGCAGAAGCAGCTTGAGATTGTCAACCTTATCACCAGCCAAGAAGATGCCAGCAATCAGCTATCCAGCGGTATTGCCGCTTTTGTAGAGAAGACAGCAATCATGAAGAAGGTATGTACTCCCAATAGCCCCCGAGCGCCATGGCGGATTTTCATAGATGATCCGCTATGGAGCTCTAAGAGAAACTACTTTAACTTTTGTGTAGTATAGCGCCCGAGCGCTGTCATACTATACAGTGCTCTGTAGAGAACTTTAAATTTTACACTGAGTAGCCCCCGAGCGTTATGGCGGATAACCATCCGGCGTAAAGCTCTTAAGACTTAAAAAATCAGTATGAGTAGCCCCCGAGCGTTATGGCGGATAACTATCCGACATAATGCTCTAAGAGTGACTAAAAAATCATCGTGAGTAGCCCCTGAGTGTTATGGCAGATAATTATCCGGCATAAAGCTCTAAGAGTGACTAACACCTCATATCGTTTTGCCAAAATTACAAGAAAGTTGTGGAGGACCTGGTCCAGGTCATCAGCTCGCAAGAGAAGGAGCTGGCGGAAAGAAGCGCTCTTGTGGCAGACTTGCAGCAGCAGCTCCAGAATAGCGGTAGTTTTCTTTTGTCTTGGACAAGTTTAAGTACCTTTATGCTAGCCGATCAATACTGTGCTTACACTTCCGCCATGCAGATGCTGCCAAGCTTAAGTCCACACTTGAGGGGGTGGAAAAGGGCCACGCTATTGTGATGGAGGGGCAGCAGCAGCAGCTCCAAAAATCATTGGCCTCGAATACCCTCCTCGAAGAGCAGCTGAAGGACCAGGAACGCCATAACCTAAAGAAGGACAATGAGATAGAGGATCTCCAAAAAGCCGCCGCCGAATTTGAATAGCGGCGAGATGGCTTTAACGAGCTCCTCGATCACTTCCAGAAGACCTTGCTAGGTATCAATGGCTCTCCACACTTCGTAGTTTGTAGTGATGTGTTATGCCGAATGTGACGCCTTGATGCCTGGTAAATGACCAGCCCGTTGGGAACCCCAAGAGGAAGGTGTGATGAATATAGCAGCAAGATTTTCCCTTAGTAAGAAACCAAGGTTTATCGTTCAGGGGAGGAGCAGACAAACGACTGAAGGTGATGCTTGCTAGCTTGCGACAGCTCTGTACAATTTATAGGGCGCCTCGTCCAAGCTTTGCTTTGCTAGCTGCAACGCGGAACCTGCACACAACACAACCAAATACTTTGTTCCCAACTTACGATGAGGTTGTCAATCTCACCGGTTTGCTTGAAACAAAGGGTATGAGCGTATCGAGTGGAAAGTGATAATAGTATGCGAGTAAAGTAAACAGGTGATAGCAATATAAAAGAAATAGGACCGGGGTCCACAGTTCACTAGCGGTGTCTCTCCATAAGATAAAATAATACAAGCTGGGTAAACAAATTACAGTTGGGCAATTGATAGAATAAAGACAACGTGCATATGATGAGAGGATCACTATGAGATTTACTCTGGGCATTACAATAAAATACATAGACCACCATCCAACTGTATCTATGACTAATAATCCACTCACAGGGATATCATCCGAACACCCCATGAGTATTAAGTTGCGAACAATAGATAATTGCATTAAGCAAAGTGTGTAATGTAAACAAAGCATATACCCTCGAGCATATGAATGTTGTTTTCCCCCTAGTAGCAACAGCACATCTACAACCTTAGAGGTTTCTGTCACTCCCCCAGATTAAATAGAGGCATGAACCCACTATCGAGCATAAATATCCCCTCTTGGAGTCACTAGCAACTACTCGGCCAAGATAGCTACTAACAACGGAGAGCATGCAAGATTATAAACAACATAAGATAAATTTCAGTACTTCAACTCAAGCATAACACCAATGTTCATCGGATCCCAACAAACCAAACATGTAGAATTACATAACGGTGATCTCAATCATGTAGGGCAGCTCATGAACATGGTGGAGAAGACAACCATCTAGCTACTGCTATGGACCCATAGTCCAAGGTAGACTACTCACTCATCACTCCGGAGGCAAGCATGGCGATGAAGAAGACCTCCGGTGGTGATTCCCCTCTCTGGCAGGGTGCCGGGAAGAGCTTCTGGACCCTCCCGATCTTTGGGTCGACGGCGGCGGTGGATCACGATGTGTTCTGGAAAAGTGATCGGGTCTTTAGGTTTTTCCCGTCGGGTGGTCTTTATGGGCGAAGGGGCATCGTCAGAAGTGGACCGAGGTGGTATCACACATAGGGGCGTGGCCCAGCCCCTGGCCGCGCTGCCCTGGTGTGTGGGCCCCTCGTGGCCCCACTCCAACTCCTCTTTGGTTCTCTGGAAGCTTTGGTGAAATTCTGGGCGACTAGCTTTGGTTTCGTCCAATTCCGAGAATATTTCCTGTGTAGCTTTTTTGAAACACAAAAACAGCAGAAAATAGGGAACTGGCACTGTGGCGACTTGTTAATAGGTTAGTTCCAGAAAATGCATAAAAGTGCCACGAAGTGTAACGAAACACTAAGCAAATGGTGTAAAAACAAGCATGGAGCATCAAAAATTATGGATACGTTGGAGACGTATCAACATCCCCAAGCTTAACTCCTGCTCGTCCTCGAGTAGGTAAGTGATAACAAAAGAAATAATTTTTCAGGTGACATGCACCTACACAATCTTGATCATATATGTAAGCGTTGTGAGCTAGGATCAAGAGAACTTAAAACATGGGCATGAAAGACATAATCTTGATAGAAGAAACTTAGCAACCATGTTATAAACATGAAAATGAACACAAACAAAAGATCATGAACAATGAAACAATGAAAGTCAAACATGTGTTCAAATCATAAGGAAAAACATACAAATGGTTTTCAGCTTGTCCTTCATGGAGGGCAAAACATAAATGCATAGGACACCTTCAAGTTTAAGAGGGCGACTAGATACAAATAATTTGAGAACAAGTGAAACCAACAATATGAAACAATCAATGAAAACTTTGGGACAATGCACATTATACTAAGAATGACAACTATGCTCTCTTAATGGTGCATAAAGATAGAAGGTGGTGACTCAACATAAAAGTAAAAGAAAGGCCCTTCGCAGAGGGAAGCAGTGATTGCAAGTTTTATAACCTTAAAAAATTATGGTACTTACCGGCTTTGAGCTCTCATTGCCCCCATCATAAGCATCTTGAATGGTTAAAGTTAATGCGAGAACACTTACGCTGCATATGCTTGACAAATCATAAGTTGAAAACCTCGTGTTCCGTGAATACGAGTATCCAAACCTAATGCTACTTTACCAAGAGTCCCGAGCAAGCTCTTGTCATTGTAAGTATACACGTATCATCGAGAACCACCAACGGGGTACCTCCATGCCCGATGACATGGAACAAGCCCACATCAAAATGACAGAACAAGCAGACAATGAAGACCTCGACATCTCTTTTATTTACCATTTGTATAGCTTTTTATTTTGAGATGCGTCGTCAAATGTTCACTATGGGCATGCTACAAATTTCCACCATGAATTATGCATGGTTTAGATTGGCGGCCCAGGCATTTCTCTAACACATATACAAACTCCATGATCCCGCAAGATTCCCAATTCATTTCACACCGCGAGTATCCATAAACAAAAGATCACGATATCAACTCAAATAAGAAGTGCAATGTTGAAAGCTTGCCCCATGACGGCATGGCTGGGCTAGTTCCCAACTTACAACTTGCAAGCATAACAACTCAACATAAGAGACCACAATGTCAAATTTTTAAGAACGAGAAAAAGTAAAGTGTGCCTTCCGGTTCGTGAGAGCTTTACTGACCAATTTTCGCATAACACTGGTAAGAGTTTAATTTAAAGAGTAAGTAAAAGCAAGTCAAATTTACTTGGAATAGCTAATTGCTAATAGGTATGTATGGTGGACACTTTGGCAAACTTGGTTTTTAGGAGTTGGATGCACGAGTAGAGCTCATACTCAGTACAAGGCGAGGGCTAGCAAAAGACTAGGAGCGACCAACTAAGAGAGCAATAACGGCCATAATCATGCAAAGCGACAAAGCAACATTAAAAGAAGCATAAGATGGCATCAAAAGTCAAAAACTAAATGATCATAGAGGCTATTGGCGACTTTGTAAGAGTCTAACATGTGTGAGCATGCGCCAAGTCAACCCAAATAAAGCATCAAGGAGAAAACCAAAATAATGCTTCCAAACGATAAAAACAACGCATGATTCTTTCAAAGGCTCATTAAGCAATCTCAGTTATTTGAGACAAGTCATGCTACAGCAAAACCACTAAGCATACTATCAAAAAGACATCAAGCACGACATGCAAAAGCGTAGGCCGCAGTCTACACAAGCTCCTTCTTGTACCACTTTTTTTGTATAAAGCTTTTTCTCTTTTCCAACACCATTCAAACTTTTTATAAACACCTATTTTGATCAAAACCAATATAGATCAGAGGCAAAAATACACCTTTATGAAAAGATATAATAAGATCTGAACACATATCAAAGTGAAAATCGAAAGCTAAACACAGTTCTAGAAAAAGGAGAACACTCGTTGAAACGATAAGAATGAAAAACGGAGTGTTCTTGGCAAATGAAAAGCAAGGAAACTTCTCCAAAAGAAATTTGTTAGGGTCCAACCATTTATTTCAGCAAACTAAACTAAACTAAACTAAAAACTAAAAACAACTGATGCTCCAAGAAAAATGCATAATGCATGAAGCAATAAAAATAGTGTCTTGAAAGGTGACCTGATTTTTGCCGATGAAGAAGGGGTGCCTCGGGGGCATCCCCAAGCTTTGACGCTTGTACTTCTTGGATATTTCTTGGGGTGATGCATGGGCATCCCCAAGCTTGAGCTTTTGTCCATTTTTCAACTCATCTCATCACTCTCCGATCCCTACACTTGAAAACTTCCTTCATACAAAACTAAACACAAATCTATTAGCAACATTAGTGTAAGCATAACATATAATCAACCCTTTTTTGCTTCAGGTTTCAACCTAAAACCATCACATATAAAGTATATACTACTGTAGCAACTTCCCCAAAAGTTCCGTGATCAAAAGAACTCAAAAAGAAAGCGATAAAGCGGCAAACACAAATATTGGCAGAAATCTGTCAAAACAGAACAGCTGATAAAGGTCTAATTTTTTAGGGGTTTTCTGTTGCTCAAATCAAAAAGTGTTCAACTAATGAAAGTTTGGATATAACCTGGGGCATATGCACAAGAAATCGCAGGTCCAAAAGATATACAGAGAATTTTCACGAATTTTTACGGTGCAGCACCAAAAACAGTTTCAGGACAGCAACATCCCCAATTCTTACCTCACTCAAATTAGAGGCTTCTCTTGGCACAAAAACGAAATAAAAAGGATAAGGAGAGGTCATTACAGTAGTAATAACTTCGAAGACTCAAATAAAAGAAAAAGAACTGAATATAAAAACATTGGGTTATCTCCCAAGAGTGCTTTTCTTTAACGCCTTTGAGCTAGGCGCAGAAAATTGCGAATCAAGTAATATCAAGTGAATCAACTGTTTCCTCAAGCTCACCACTTACCACACTAGGCACTTTAGAGGTTCCCGAAGATGATTCAACCTGCAAGTCACTCTTAGTTGAACTAAAAGTCTTACCAATCTTGAAAACATGTTGCGGTTTAGGCACAGACACCTTGGGAACATACATAAATTTTTGCTCTTTTCCAACAAAAGCTTTCTCCTTCTTAAACTTAAGAGAAGAGAATATTGAACTTAAAGTTTCCATGGATTCCTCTAGTTTCCCAATCCTAAGGGTTTGACTATCAAGAGTAGTGCTAGCCTCTAAAATGGTGATTCTCTTACCGATACTTTCTATCAATTCATTAACGCGGCTAGCATTATCAAGGATATTTGGCGAACTTTTTTTTAAAGAGCTAAGCTTTTCTAAAACTTCCTCCAAAGTGACCTCAGTTTTAACAATATGAATAGGTGGTACCCCCACTAAAAT
The DNA here is from genome assembly GCA_007115705.1 of Dactylis glomerata. Taxonomy (NCBI): domain Eukaryota; kingdom Viridiplantae; phylum Streptophyta; class Magnoliopsida; order Poales; family Poaceae; genus Dactylis; species Dactylis glomerata. Next base: position 4,115,478 of record QXEO01000402.1, on the reverse strand, counting down.
TTTAATTAAAGTGCATGCTTCAAGAGCGGGAGTACCTAGAAAATTACCGCCTGAGAGAGTATCAAGAACGTACCTATACCAACTAGTTATACCAACATAAAAATTTCTAAGGAGGATCATGGTAGAATGCTTCTTTGTACACCTATGATGAGAATTGCTAATACGGTACCAAGCATCTTTTAAGCTCTCTCTCCCCCTTGTTGCTTAAAAGTATGAACTTCAACTTCAGGATTACTCATTCTAACAAGACTAAAAGCAAGTAAAAACAACTACAAAGGATTCTAATTTTTTTTTCAGTTTTTGATAAAACGATGCAAGTAAAAATAAATAAAGTAAAGCAAAACAAATAACAAAGTAAAGGATGTGCGTGCGAAAAACTCCCCTCGCAGAAGTCTTCTTCTTCCTCCCCGGCAATGGCACCAGAAAATATTGCTTGATGCCTGGTAAATGATCAGCCCGTTGGGAACCCCAAGAGGAAGGTGTGATGAATATAGCAGCAAGATTTTCCCTCAGTAAGAAACCAAGGTTTATCGTTCAGGAGAGGAGCAGACAAACGACTGAAGGTGATGCTTGCTAGCTTGCAACAGCTCTGGACAATTTATAGGGCGCCTCATCCAAGCTTTGCTTTGCTAGCTGCAACGCGGAACCTGCACACAACACAACCAAATACTTTGTTCCCAACTTACGATGAGGTTGTCAATCTCACCGGTTTGCTTGAAACAAAGGGTATGAGCGTATCGAGTGGAAAGTGATAATAGTATGCGAGTAAAGTAAATAGGTGATAGCAATATAAAGGAAATAGGACCAGGGTTCACAGTTCACTAGCGGTGTCTCTCCATAAGATAAAATAATACAAGCTGGGTAAACAAATTACAGTTGAGCAATTGATAGAATAAAGACAACGTGCATATGATGAGAGGATCACTATGAGATTTACTCTGGGCATTATAACAAAATACATAGACCGCCATCCAACTGCATCTATGACTAATAATCCACTCACGGGGATATCATCCGAATACCCCATGAGTATTAAGTTGCGAACAACAGATAATTGCATTAAGCAAAGTGTGTAATGTAAACAAAGCATATACCCTCGAGCATATGAATGTTGTTTTCCCCCTAGTAGCAACAGCACATCTACAACCTTAGAGGTTTCTGTCACTCCCCCAGATTAAATAGAGGCATGAACCCACTATCGAGCATAAATACCCCCTCTTGGAGTCACTAGCAACTACTCGGCCAAGATAGATACTAACAACGGAGAGCATGCAAGATCATAAACAACATAGAGATAACACAAGATAAATTTTAGTACTTCAACTCAAGCATAACACTAATATTCATCGGATCCCAACAAACCAAACATGTAGAATTAGATAACGGTGATCTCAATTATGTAGGGCAGCTCATGAGATCTAGACATGAAGCACATGGTGGAGAAGACAACCATCTAGCTACTGCTATGGACCCATAGTCCAAGGTAGACTACTCACTCATCCCTCCGGAGGCAAGCATGGCGATGAAGAAGACCTCCGGTGGCGATTCCCCTCTCTGGCAGGGTGCCGGGAAGAGCTTCTGGACCCTCCCGATCTTTGGGTCGACGGCGGAGGCGGATCGCGATGTGTTCTGGAAAAGTGATTGGGTCTTTAGGTTTTTCCCGTCAGGGGGTCTTTATAGGCAAAGGGGCATCGTCAGAAGTGGACCGAGGTGGTCTCACACATAGGGGCATGGCCCAGCCCCTGGCCGCACCGCCCTGGTGTGTGGGCCCCTCGTGGCCCCACTCCAACTCCTCTTCAGTTCTCTGGAAGCTTTGGTGAAATTCTGGGCGGCTGGCATTGGTTTTGTCCAATTCCGAGAATATTTCCTATGTAGCTTTTCTGAAACACAAAAATAGCAAAAAATTGGGAACTGGCACTATGGCGACTTGTTAATAGGTTAGTTCCGGAAAATGCATAAAAGTGCCATGAAGTGTAACAAAACACTAAGCAAATGGTGTAAAAACAAGCATGGAGCATCAAAAATTATGGATACGTTGGAGACGTATCAGCATCCCCAAGCTTAACTCCTGCTCGTCCTCGAATAGGTTAGTGATAACAAAAGAAATAATTTTTGAGGTGACATGCACCTACACAATCTTGATCATATATGTAAGCGTTGTGAGCTGGGATCAAGAGAACTTAAAACATGGGCATGAAAGACATAATCTTGATAGAAGAAACTTAGCAACCATGTTATAAACATGAAAATAAACACAAACAAAAGATCATGAACAATGAAACAATGAAAGTCAAACATGTGTTCAAATCATAAGGAAAAACATATAAATGGTTTTCAGCTTGTCCTTCATGGAGAGCAAAACATAAATGCATAGGACACCTTCAAGTTTAAGAGGGCGACTAGATACAAATAATTTGAGAACAAGTGAAACCAACAATATGAATCAATCAATGAAAACTTTGGGACAATGCACATTATACTAAGAATAACAACTATGCTCTCTTAATGGTGCATAAAGATAGAAGGTGGTGACTCAACATTAAAGTAAAAGAAAGTCCCTTCGCAGAGGAAAAGCAGTGATTGCAAGTTTTATAACCTTCAAAAATTATGGTACTTACCGGCTTTGAGCTCTCATTGCCCCCATCATAAGCATCTTGAATGGTTAAAGTTAATGCGAGAACACTTACGCTGCATATGCTTAACAAATCATAAGTTGAAAACCTCGTGTCCCGTGAATACGAGTACCCAAACCTCATGCTACTTTACTTAGAGTCCCAAGCAAGCTCTTGTCATTGTAAGTATACACGTATCATCGAGAACCGCCAACGGGGTACCTCCGTGCCCAATGACATGGAACAAGCCCACATCAAAATGACAGGACAAGCAGACAATGAACACCTCGACATCTCTTTTATTTACCATTTGTATAGCTTTTTATTTTGAGATGGCTCGTCGAATGTCCACTATGGGCATGCTGCAAATTTCCACCATGAATTATGCATGGCTTAGATTGGCGGCCCAGGCATTTCTCTAACACATATACAAACTCCATGATCCCGCAAGATTCCCAATTCATTTCACACCGCAAGTATCCATAAACAAAAGATCACGATATCAACTCAAATAAGAAGTGCAATGTTGAAAGCTTGCCCCATGATGGCATGGCTGGGCTAGTTCCCAACTTACAACTTGCAAGCATAACAACTCAACATAAGAGACTACAATGTCAAATTTTTAAGAACGAGAAAAAGTAAAGTGTGCCTTCCAGTTCGTGAGAGCTTTACTGACCAATTTTTGCATAACACTGGTAAGAGTTTAATTTGAAGAGTAAATAAAAGCAAGTCAAATTTACTTGGAATAGCAAATAGCTAATAGGTATGTATGGTGGACACTTTGGCAAACTTGGTTTTTAGGAGTTGGATGCACGAGTAGAGCTCATACTAAGTACAAGGCGAGGGCTAGCAAAAGACTGGGAGCGACCAACTAAGAGAGCAATAACGGCCATAATCATGCAAAGCGACAAAGCGACATTAAAAGAAGCATAAGATGGCATCAAAAGTCAAAAACTAAATGATCATAGAGGCTATTGGTGACTTTGTAAGAGTCTAACATGTGTGAGCATGCGCCAAGTCAACCCAAATAAAGCATCAAGGAGAAAACCAAAATAATGCTTCCAAACGATAAAAACAACGCATGATTCTTTCAAAGGCTCATTAAGCAATCTCAGTTATTTGAGACAAGTCATGCTACAGCAAAACCATAAGCATACTATCAAAAAGACATCAAGCTTGACATGCAAAAGTCTAGGCCGCAGTCTACACAAGCTCCTTCTTATACCACTTTTTTTTGCATAAAGCTTTTTCTCTTTTCCAACACTATTCAAACTTTTTATAAACACCTCTTTTGATGAAAACCAATATAGATCAGAGGCAAAAATACACCTTGATGAAAAGATATAACAAGATCTGAACACATATCAAAGTGAAAATCAAAAGCTAAACGCAGTTCTAGAAAAAGGAGAACACTCGTTGAAACGATAAGAATGAAAAACGGAGTGTTCTTGGCAAATGAAAAGCAAGGCAACTTCTCCAAAAGAAATTTGTTGGGGTCCAACCATTTATTGCAGCAAACTAAACTAAACTAAACTAAAAACTAAAAACTAAAAACAACTAACACTCCAAGAAAAATGCATAATGCATGATGCAATAAAAATATAGTGTCTTGAAAGGTGACCTAATTTTTGCCGATGAAGAAGGGGTGCCTCGGGGGCATCCCCAAGCTTTGACGCTTGTAATTCTTAGATATTTCTTGGGGTGATGCATGGGCATCCCCAAGCTTGAGCTTTTGTCCATTCTTCAACTCATCTCATCACTCTTCGATCCCTACACTTGAAAACTTCCTTCATACAAAACTAAACACAAATCTATTAGCAACATTAGTGTAAGCATAACATATAATCAACCCTTTTTTTGCTTCAGGTTTCAACCTTAAACCACCACATATAAAGCATATACTACTGTAGCAACTTCCCCAAAAGTTTCGTCATCAAAAGAACTCAAAAAGAAAGTGATAAAGCGGCAAACACAAATATTGGCAAAAATCTGTCAAAACAGAACAGCTGATAAAGGTCTAATTTTTTAGGGATTTTCTGTTGATCAAATCAAAAAGTGTTCAACTAATGAAAGTTTGGAAATAACCTGGGGCATATGCGCAAGAAATTTCAGGTCCAAAAGATATACAGAGAATTTTCACGAATTTTTACGGTGCAGCACCGAAAATAGTTTCAGGACAGCAACATCCCCAAATCTTACCTCACTCAAATTAGAGGCTTCTCTTGGCACAAAAATGAAATAAAAAGGATAAGGAGAGGTCATTACAATAGTAATAACTTCCAAGACTCAAATAAAAGAAAAAGAACTGAATGTAAAAACATTGGGTTATCTCCCAAGAGTGCTTTTCTTTAACGCCTTTGAGCTAGGCGCAGAAAATTGCGAATCAAGTAATATCAAGTGAATCAACTGTTTCCTCAAGCTCACCACTTACCACACTAGGCACTTTAGAGGTTCCCAAAGATGATTCAACCTGCAAGTCACTCTTAGTTGAACTAAAAGTCTTACCAATCTTAAAAACATGTTGCGGTTTAGGCACAAACACCTTGGGAACATACATAAATTTTTGCTCTTTTCCAACAAAAGCTTTCTCCTTCTTAAACTTAAGAGAAGAGAAAATTGAACTTAAAGTTTCCATGGATTCCTTTAGTTTCCCAATCCTAAGGTTTGACTATCAAGAGTAGTGCTAGCCTCTAAAATGGTGATTCTCTTACCGATACTTTCTATCAATTCATTAACGTGGCTAGCATTATCAAGGATATTTGGCAAACTTTTTTCTAAAGAGCTAAGCTTTTCTAAAACTTCCTCCAAAGTGACCTCAGTTTTAACAATATGAATAGGTGGTACCCCCACTAAACTTTCAATTAAAGTGCATGCTTCAAGAGCGGGAGTACCCAGAAAATTACCGCCTGCGAGAGTATCAAGAACGTAGCTATACCAACATAAAAATTTCTAAGGAGGAACATGGTAGAATGCTTCTTTGTACCAAGGTAGACTACTCACTCATCGCGCCGGAGGCAAGCATGGCGATGAAGAAGACCTCCGGTGGCGATTCCCCTCTCCGGCAGGGTGCCAGGAAGAGCTTCTGGACCCTCCCGATCTTCGGGTCGACGGCGGCGGCGGATCGCGATGTGTTCTGGAAAAGTGATTGGGTCTTTAGGTTTTTCCTGTCGGGGGGTCTTTATAGGCGAAGGGGCATCATCAGGAGTGGGCCAAGGTGACCTCACATGTAGGGGGCGCGGCCTACCCCTGGGCCGCGCCACCCTATTGTGTGGGGCCCTCATGGCCCCACTCCGTCTCCTCTTCGGTTCTCTGGAAGCTCCGGTGAAATTCTGGGCGACTGGCTTTGGTTTCGTCCAATTCCGAGAATATTTCCTGTGTAACTTTTCTGAAACACAAAAATAGCAGAAAACAGGGAACTGGCACTGTGGCGACTTGTTAATAGGTTAGTTTCGGAAAATGCATAAAAGTGCCACGAAGTGTAACGAAACACTAAGAAAATGGCGTAAAAACAAGCATGAAGCATCAAAAATTATGGATACGTTTGAGACGTATTAAGGCTTCGGCTTTAGGGTTTTCCCGATGAAGTGAATTTATAGGCGGAAGAGCGAGGTCGGTGGGCGCCCGAGGGGCCCACACCATAGGGTGGTGTGGCCAGGGGCTAGGCCACGCCACCACCTGGTGTGGCCGGCTCGTCTTTTCCGTCTCTCCTTTGGACTTCGTCTTCGTGTTATATAAATAGGCACTTTGGCTTTTGTTTCGTGCAATTTCGAGAATATTTCCTTCAGTAAAAATCTGGAATAGAAAAATAGCAGAAAACAGGAACTGGCACTGTGGCATCTTGTTAATAGGTTAGTTCCAGAAAATGCATGAAAATGCCACGAAGTGTAAACAAAACATAAAGCAATTGGTGTAAAACAAGCATGGAGCATAAAAAATTATAGATACATTTGCAACGTATCAAGCATCCCCAAGCTTAACTCCTGCTCGTCCTCGAGTGATAACAAAAATAATTTTTGAGGTGACATGCAGCCAACACAATCTTGATCAAGTTATTGTAAATCATTGCAAGCTGAGATCAAAGTACTATAAACAAGGGCACAAAATATATAATTCTAACAATAGAACTATTGGGGATATACCAAATGGGTATACCAGCGACGTAGTCCTAAACCAGCAAGCCAGGGTGGCCCATCAGGGTGGTATGGCGGATTGCCTACCGGGCGGCCCAGTTGCTAGAGAAATCATGACGGTACTGGACGCAGGAGCTCATGGCGGATCCGAAGACAGGCCCATGGCGGGTTGCCTTGTAGTACACACATAGGACTTAGTCTAGGACTCCAAGTTGTATTCGCTCCGGTACCACCGTGTAGCCCACGCCAGGCGCCTTTATAAGCCGGCGTGGGGAAGCCCTTGAGGCACAGCTTAGACATACGGCCAATCGCATAGCAAAACAGCCAACCTCATCATTGTAACCGAGCACTTGTTGCCATATAGTGAATTATAGCAGCACGTAGGGTCTCGCCACCATTGCGGGATCTGAAGCTGGGTAAACTCGTGTTACCACCATCCCGGATCGCTCCGCCGTGTTCACCCCCTTCCACAAACCGCCATACACCTACCCCTATGGCAGATCTGTTGACGAAACCATGACAGTTGGCGCCCACCGTGGGGCAAAACGCGTCAGGAGCGCGGATCCAGGCGGGATCCGTGTAACATCCCAAGATTTTATCAAATTTTGGGGGAATTTTTTTGCTTTTGTTTTGCTTGAGATGATTGGAAATTCACAAGGATTTAAAACTTTTGAGTCTATTTGAAAGCTTTATTAGAAAACTATTTTAAACTTTCTATTATTTTCTTGAAGAACTTCTTTGAGAAAGATCAAGTATCAAAATACTATTTTCCATCCTTTATTCAAACCTATGCAAGCTTGCTTGCAAATGAGTGAATCACAAATGTGTTTTATTTAGTAAATATTGTATTTTAAAGAACTAAGTTTGAAAGATAATTTCAAACATTATTTTATAAAGTATTATCTCTTATTTCAAAGGATTTATTATCAAACCCTAATTAGCTTTATGCAAGCAAACCCCTTTTGTTAAGTTTATGAAACCTTTTGAAAATCTTGTTCCAATTCTGAAAACTAGTTTTCTTGCAGCGTTAAATCATTGCATTGATTTTTAGAAAATTTCTGAAAGTGGTTTGAATTGATTTGAAGCATTTTTGCAAAAGATACAAAAGAAATAAGAAAACAGAAAAAGAAAAAGAAGAAAACAAAATAAAATAAAAATAGAAAAGGGCCGAAGGGAACGGTTCGGCCCAGTATCAGAATCAGCCCGCGGCCCATCCTCCGTTTTCCCGAACCGGTACGGGCCCTCGCCCTCTCTCACTGACGTGTGGGCCCCACCTGTCAGCGCCACCACCCTTCTTCCACCTCGGTCCGGATTTCTCGCCGGAGACCGTTTCCCCCCCGTTAATTCCCCCTCTTCAATTCTCGATTTATACCTGCCCGTTTCTTCCCCGCGCTGTGCCTATAAGTAGCCTCGCACCCTCTCCCTCAACCCTCTTTCTCTCTCTCGCCCGAGACGCCCCTAGGAGGAAGAAATCGCTCGCCGGAGTCCACAGCCTCTGCAAGCATCTCCGGACAAATTCGTCGCCGCCGGTGAACCCCACGCCTCCTATTCCCTCCCCTCTCTCTCCTTTCCTCTGGCGCCCCTCCCTGACAAATTTTCTTCGTCATATCAGCAGTGGAACAACGCAATCGACCACAGCCGAAGGTCACCTACGCCAACACCGAGTTCCAGCCGCCCTCCTCCTCCTTCTCTGGACGCGACTAACGTCGCGGTTCTTGCATTCGAGCTCGCCTCAACGTTCTGCACGCCGTCCATCCATCCGCCAACTTCGGGAGCTCCTGGAACGTCACCGACGACCACCATCTGGCCGCAGCCTCGCCGGTGATGACCGGAAACCCTAGCATCCGGTGAGCCACCCTCCAAGATCTATCCTCTATCGTTAGATCTAGATCCAAGCACCGGAAACTGATCACTTAACCGAACAGTTACAGGACGATCTGGACCGTTGAAGCATCATAAGATCCTATGGCTCTCAATCGCAATCCAGCTGAAGCGGTATCTTCCAATCAGAAAGCGCCATGTGGCCCTGTTTCAATTTAAACCCGATCCAAATAGAATTTTCAAACCAGAATCCAATTGAATCTTGTAAAATTCATAACTTTTGATCTGTAACTCGAAAAATAACAAATAATATACCGTTGAAATCCTTGAGACTTGTAGAATCCAGTAGTACAATAATATCTTATATTTTATGGGTTCAATTTGAATCTATTTTCAGAACTGAATCAAACCTTCTGTTAACTTGTTTAAATCATATCTTTAGTTCTGTTAATCCAAAAATTACAAATTTGTTGTCTTTGGAATCATCTAATCTTGTAGAACATCATAGAATCAAGAAATGTCAAAGTTGATACGTGCACACACTTTGTGCATTCAAATTTGTCCAAATCACTAATCTGGTCATAGTTTGAATTCTATAATTATTTTAGAATGATTCCAATTGCAGTAGCTTTGTTTTACTGCAAGCTATCCAGTAGCATCACTATCCAAAATTATTGAAACCCCTTGTAAATATTCAAATTCAAATGTGAGAATTTGAGTATTTCATCATAAGATTAATTCTATATTTCTTTTCAATATAATTCCTTCTACAAAATTGAATCTTATGATCATACCTATCCATCACCATCATACTTAATCTTGATCATCACCCAATTTCAGGCCATCCTATTCTTGTGGACCTAGTTCATAACATTCAATTTACACTTGAGTAAATTGAATAAGTTGTGATGCTTCTTATTTAGGCTCTCCCTTGATATTGGAGTGATATACTCTACTCCATGCCACACATATCATAAACCTTTCCCAATCAAACACTATTCTTGAACTGTGCTCAAAACTAATTTGAGTTCTTCAAAGAGGAATTTAAAACTCTGACTTAGCCATATCTTCCAAAGTCAACCCAAGATCAAGTTAATCCTTTTATCCAAGCCAATCTTGTGACCAAGAAGCCACCATCATACTAAATAACATCCAATCTTATTCAACCCCAAGCCAACTTAATCCTGTTGGTCTATATTAAACTATTCAATTAACAAATGAGTTAATTGAGTAATTCAATATATCACAAAATCATGCCCAAGCCTATGTGTAACATGTACTATTTTGAGTAAGTGTTGTCACACTTTATTCAGTAGTGTTTTGTTACACTATTCTATACTTATGTGAATCTATTCACATGAGTCATTCTAAACTCTATCCATGATCATGCAAAGCACAAGATTGTTACCTCTACATTGTATCTAGGAAGATCATTGTATGCTAAATCTTTAGACCACCTTGACCCATACCTTGTCCAACTAAACATATTTTGTCTAATTCATATATGTGCTCAAATTGCAATTGTGCTACTTGAGTAGAATATGAATTCATCTCAAACTTAGGTTCTATTAATGTGGAGTTGTTATAACCTATACCATAGTATGTGTTATACACCATGTTGATCAATGAACCAATTGAGCCATGTCCTCAAATATCAATCATTCATACCCAATCCAATGCCTACTTAGTTTTGTTCACATGTATTGAACTATTCAACTTGCAAATGTGCCAATTGAGTTGTTCAAGCATTCTTAAGACCTAGCCTAGTTCCTAAGTGCAATAGATGCTATTTAAGAGTAATTGTTGTCACATTTACTCAATAGTGTTGTAGTTGCACGAATTGACTCTTGTGTAGTTTATTTCACATGAGCTATTCCTAAAACTCATTTATGCTTTAATAAAGCATAAAAACTTCAATTATATTATGCCTAATCCATTTCTCTCTCAAATCATGTTGATCTTTCCCAACTAAGCTCTCAAATCCATATCTCACAATTCATATTTCCTTGCCATATCTTTCTATCATAACATATCAATAAAACTAAATTATTAAACAAACACTTTTCAATTGTTTGATTTATTTGATTGTGTTTGTATGGTGTGTTTATGTTATGTTATTTCTATGCTATAGTTTGTGCAAAGAGCTACGTGACTAGTTGAGAAAAGTGGAAAGATCGTGATCTTCAAAAAGGCAAGTGACACACATATCCCCTACCTATTTTTACTACTGCATTAGTGTGTTTCAGTAGTATGCATGATAGATGGAATATTCAACTATTTTATAAAATGCTTAGATCCTAGTAGTGTGTAGCTATCCTTAAACCTCACCTGTTAGGATGCTAAATACTTTGAAAATTTGATGCCATGCTATGATCACTTGTAAAAGTGTTTCGTGAACAAATTAAGAACTTTAACTAAAATGAAACACCTGGGTGGATTGGTTTGATAAGAGGCGGCGAAGTAGGTGGGTTCTGGGGCACATGCCAGTAAGGATGTGAACTCAGAATGCCACTTGGGATGGCCACCCAGGAACAAAGAGGTTACCATGTCTTCCATGCTTAGAGTGCTTCCAGTGCAGCCTTGTGACATTATGGGCTCTGTCTTGACTGATTAGATGTGAGGGTGCAACTTGTGTGCAGGAAGTGGCAGGTAGTTGAAATGTAGGTTGGGAACGAATCTTGCCAGTTAGTTGCTCTCTCCTCTAAAAGGTCTCGTCTCATTTTATGTATGGGCATAAAATGAGTCGTAAGGTGAAAGTGCACAACCCTTGCAAGGTGTCAAAACTAATCGATTAGCCGAGTCCTCAGAATGGACAATTGAGTCTCTAGACATAGAATGTACGGAAGAATCTCATCACCATTTCTGAATGATTAAAATTTGTCTAGAAACCCTTAGGTAGGAGCTAAGGACCATGCACTCCTAGGGGTGATGGTTCCTGATGTTCCAACTTTGTTGAGTTTCGCCCAGAACTACATACCGGCTAGTATGTAATGTATGGGGGATGTCTTGACCCTTGAAAAATAAAAATTTCTAAGAAAGTATTAAAAAGGATTTTTTAGGATAAAATTGGCTTTATGCAAATCAGCCTATGAGATCCACCAGCCAAATATCATGTAGTATAGTCTTTCCACAAAATGCCACCAAATATGTGTCATTTGCCAGTACGTTGTCGTACTGACCCCTCTGGGGCTGCATATTCAAACGTGCAGGTTTTATTTCGAGTAAGGAACCAGGAGTAGGATCTCGAGCTTACATTCCAACATGTCTGCCTGTGGCACGTGATGAAGAATGGAGGCTTACTGCAACTATGCTTTATGTTGTGTACTCGTAAGGTTGAAGACCTATGTAACTGGATTTACGTTGTAATATTGATGCTATTGCAATGAATACTATATTTTGTACTGTGGTGCTATCTACTGATCCAGGTAATGGCACAGATACACAGGAGTTCTGCCTTTAGTAAAAGGCGGGGCGTTACAATCCGCCTTTGCAGGCATCAGCGACACCGTCACCATCGGGCGCGTCCTCTACGATTCTGGCTTCCCCATCGTCCCAGCGGATAACCTCTGGGTGTCGGCTAGAGAAGACCCCGCTCGATTCACCGTCGTTCCGATCGGAGATATCCATATCTTCATTGGAGAGACAAACCCTACCCCCGCTACGGAAACCAATTTCCAGCGGATTGGTATGGCTGAAACCCCCAAATGGACCGCTTTCGAGCTGGATACGGAGGAGGACTCATCTGATCTGGAACTTCCTAAGTTACCTAGATCGGATCTAAAAAACAATCCCACCCAGCCCGCCCTAGAGGTAGAGGAAGTGGTGGTAGACCGCTGTGAATCCGCCATGAGAAATCTGGCGTTAGAGACACCGCGGTATTGCCTTGTTGCTTTCGTAGGTATCACTTCGGGATCTACCTCCAATGGAGAAGATAGCCCAGGTGAATCCATCCTAGAGACACTTAACGAAAGTGGTAAATCGGATGACTGGGATAGCAAAGGCTATGATTTTGATCACTATGACGCCGCCATGAGAAGGATCAAGGCGGAGTTAGCTCAGCAAGCACTTGAAGAGCAGAACACAGCCGCAAGCATGTGTTCATGACCAACAAAGGAGATGACGCTGGGCAGACAACCGGTGATCCGCCATCTCAGGCAGCCCATGATGGAGATGCCGGCAAAGAGCAGGGTAACCCGCCACCAGCCACCGATCCCGCCACGGAACACCTTCCCGAGATTCAGGGCGGCCCCAGGCCTCTGCAACCCGCCATCCCTGAGGTGCATCACCCAGAAGACTTCACGACCCCGCTGCACAAGGTCGTCTATGGAACTCTAGCAGATCCAATCACCCCTGACTATGTCAGGGACGTGAACGATCTCGAGAAGAAAAGGCAAGCAATCCTCAATGAAGCAAAGCGAGTCGAGAAGATGGGCCAACAGCTAGATGGCGACATTGCTAAAGCTCAAGACACGCTGAAGCGCGCAAGGAACATGGAGGAGAAGTATGTTACTCTCATCTAGAACCAAATGAACGAGGGAGGCGACCCGCAGCTGGTGCGAAACCTTGAGTTCACCGTGCCAACCGCAGAAACTCTGGCCAAGATGTATATCAAGAACCCGCCATATGTGGACAAGAACCGCGATGAAGTCAGGGCTATGCCCGTAGAGAACATCGTGGCCGCAAAGGAGCTATTGGAGCATAATAAAAGCCCAGCAGCCCTAGAGACGGCAGTAAAACTGATGACCAAAGCATTGGTGCAGCAGGAGAAAGCTACGTCGTCACGACGGCTTGAATCTGATCCCGCGCTATGCAGGTCCAGCACTGCCTCCAAAGCTCGGGGTACTGGCAACTATGGTACGTGCCCTGATAACGAATCTCATACCGGATCCTCAGAAGTCCAAAGAAGAGAAGCTCGCAACCGGGCAGATGCCATCCCAATATCCTCCGATGACAAGCCACACGGCAAGGGTCCGCAGAGAAATCCATCACCACCTCGCAAGAACTACCCTGCCTATGGATACCAGCAAGACAATGTTGCTCCCCGCCATAAGACCAACATGCCGCCACCAAAGTATAAGACGTTCGAAATCCCAAAGGGAGGAATCGTCATACGCGACAACGATGGCAAGCGAGGACGAAGCCATGACGCTGGACGCAGAGATGATCCGCCACGACGCTGAACTCCCCGCCATAAGATCCAAGGAAAGGGAACGATCTCGCCATGACGACGGCGCGCACCGCAGCAGCGACAAGGATAAGCATCGCTCTTCCCGCCGCCACGATGACAAAGGGCAAGGCTCCCGCCGCCATGACGACGATCCATCTCCACGAAGAGCAGAGGGAAGCCGTCATAGCTGCAGAGATCAGTCGCAGGACGGCGAGAGTAAAAGCCGACATGATCCTTCGCCATCCCCACCAGGCAGCCCCCATGGCGGCGGCGGTGGCAGCGGCGGACCAGCAAAATCACGCAACTCTCGCAAGGATCCACAGGACCAGAAGCCCTATGACGCGCGTACGCACCTAAACGAGATTGCCAAGTCTCAAACAGCCTTCTTCCTCGGCCCAAAGTGCTTTGGACAACGGATCTGTGATGAGCCCATCTCACATGGGTTCAAAATCGAGAAAAATATCCGCCAGTACAATGGAGTCGACAAGCCTCTAACTTGGCTACAAGACTACTTCAACGCTGTACAGTTCGTAGGGGGATCACCCAATGTTGATGTCCGCTATCTGCCCCTGATGTTATCCGGCACAGCGCGGCAATGGATCAATGACTTGGCAGAAAATTCCATCCAAAGCGGGTTCGACATGCAAACTGCGTTCACCGAAAACTTTGAGGGTACCTATAAGAGACCTCATAATATTGGTGACCTCCAAAGGTGCCGACGGGCTGACGATGAGACCTCTCGAACTTTCCTTGCACGATGGCTAGATATGAAGAACTCCTGCGAAGGGGTTACCGATGAATCCGCCATCCTCGCGTTCATCGACAGTTTGGAGAGAGGCCAGCTGCTCCGCCATCGCCTATTGCGAGAAAGGAACGAAGGGAAATTAACCTTAAATTCCATAATCACCATTGCAAGCAACTACGCGGCAGCCGACGACGACGCCCGCGAATCCCTGAAGGCTTCCGCCATCCAGAATACTAGAAAGCGGAACAATAGCAATAAACGGAAGAATCCGCCAGAAGAGCAGCAAACTCCGGATATGGTGGCCACAACCTTCGCCGATAAGGGTCAAAGTAGCCAGCGCGGCAGAGGACGCGGTACTAGCAGTGGCCAGCCGCGGAGCTCTACAGCTCCTGCTTCGATGCCATCTGCCCCCGTGTCCTACGATGAATACCGCGATATGCCATGCTTCGCCCATCGAGACGCTTCAGGGAAGTGCAATCACACCAACCGGAACTGCAAATTTGTCAACGACATCAAGGCTGATCAAGAAGCTAGCTACAAGCGCAATCGGCAACAATGGCCTCGTGGCAAAGGAAAAGCGGACAAGGATAAGGAGTCCAAGGATGGCAGTGATATGGACAAAGACCCTGCGCCCAAACCCGCCAAAAAGGCAGAGGGTGGGGCTGGCACGGGTAACCCATTCAAAAAATACCAATAAAAAGGAGCCTTTCACACGTTTCTTGGACCCCCCACGGCAAAGGCACAGCGAGCCGCTATGCGCTCCCTCAATGCCACCGTGTCAAAAGTCCGCCAGTACGTCCGACGGTCTGAAGTACCGGTGCACTGGAGCCGCGATGATCATCCAGAGCACATCCCGAATGGATATTACGCCATGGTAGTATGCCCTGTGATACAAGGCTACGAGTTCTCCAAGTGTCTAATGGATGGCGGCAGCAGCTTGAATATCATGTACGTGGAAACTCTGACAAAACTCGGCCTTACCAAGACCCAACTCCGCCATAGTGCCGTCACTTTTTATGGAGTGGTTCCTGGCCGCCAAGCTAAGTCCCTCGGGTCCATCACCCTCAAGGTAGCCTTCAGTAGTGAAGAAAATTATCGAGAAGAGCCCATAACCTTTGAGGTGGTCCCGTTCAAAAGTACATACCACGTGATCTTTGGCCGCCCCGCCTTCCACACTTTCCATGCCAGGCCATGCTACATCTACAACCAGCTGAAGATGCCAGGACCGGATGGCATAATCACCGTTTATGGCAGCTTCAGAAAGGCAAAGGAGTGCGAGGAAGGAGAAGCCGCTTTCGCGGAAGCAGTGTTCTTTGGCGAGGAGTTCAAAGAAATCCACGCCGCCACGGATCCTGCGGAGATGCCGGCATCCAAGCAAGAAGTTTCTGCCTCCCCGCCCACCTTCAAGCCTACAGTTGATACAAAATAAGTGGAACTTGTCACTGGCGATGCCGCCAAGACCACCTCCATTGGGACAAATCTGTCCCCCAAATAGGAAAGCGCGCTCGTTGAGTTCCTCCGTGAGAACCGGGACATCTTCGCATGGCAGCCATCTGACATGACAGGTGTACCCAGGGAACTCACCGTGCATGCCCTACAAATAATCCCTGGCTCTAAGCCAGTAAGACAAGCCATGAGACACTTCGGAGATGAAAAACGCCGCGCGATAGCAAAGGAAATTTCCAAGCTACTGAAAGCAGGCTTCATCAAAGAAGTGATCCATACAAAGTGGGTGGCAAATCCTGTGTTAGTTCCTAAGAAAAACACGAAGGTTCTGCGCATGTGTGTAGATTACACTGGCCTGAACAAAGCATGTCCAAAAGATCCTTTTCCCTTGCCGCGCATTGACCAAGTCATTGACTCGACGGCGGGATCAGAGCTGCTATGTTTCTTAGATGCCTACTCAGGATATCACCAGATCAAGATGAAGGAGTCCGATCAGCTTGCTACGTCGTTCGTAACACCTTATGGCACATATTGTTTTGTGACAATGCCATTCGGTCTGAAAAACGCAGGGGCAATGTACCAGCGCACCATGCAAAAATGCCTGGTGGATCAAATCGGGTGCAATATCCACGCATATGTGGACGACATCGCCGTTATGTCCAAAAAGCAAGATGGCCTTATAGCGGATTTGCAAGAGACCTTCGACAATCTAAGGAAGTACAACATGATGCTCAACCCCACGAAGTGCGTCTTCGGGGTACCAGCTGAACAACTTCTAGGATTCATCGTCTCCCACCGCGGAAACGAGGTCAACCCGAAGAAGATCAAGGCAATCCTCGACACCTCCCGACCTAATGACTTAAAGGACGTACAACGACTCACAGGCTGCATGGCAGCAGTGAGCAGGTTCATCAGTCGTCTTGGCAAGAAGGCTTTGCCACTCTACAAGCTGATGAAGAAATTAGACAAATTCGTCTAGACCGACGAGGCAGACGCTGCGCTTAAGGATCTGAAGAGAGTGTTATCAATTGCACCAGTCCTAGCAGCTCCCAAAGACCAGGAACCCATGTTACTGTACATAGCGGCAACCAACAGGGTCGTCAGCATCGTCATCGTGGTAGAACGTAAGGAAGAAGCGCATGAGTACGGCGTACAGCGACCAGTCTACTATGTCAGAGAGGTCCTGATAGAATCAAAGCAGCTCTACCCTCACTACCAAAAGTTGGCATATGGAGTTTTCCTAGCTTCTCGTAAGTTACGACATTACTTCTATGACCATAAGATCACAGTGGTGAGCAAGGCTCCACTGAAGAACATCATCAACAACAGCGATGCAACAGGACGAGTTGCAAAGTGGGGCATTGAACTGGCCTCCTTCGACATTGACTACAAGCCTCACACCGCCATCAAGTCTTAGGCTTTGGCGGAATTTATGGCAGATTGGAAGGAAGCACAGGAGACTACGCCCGTCCCAGAACCAGAGCATTGGGTGATGCACTTTGATGGTTCAAAGCTGCTACACGGCTCGGTGGCTGGAGTGACACTCAAATCTCCCAAGTGAGATGAGGTCAGCTACGTTCTCCAGATCCACTTCCCCACCACCAACAACATCGTGGAGTATGAAGCGCTACTGCACGGGCTATGCGTCGCAAAGGAGATCGACGTACACCATATTATGTGTTGTGGAGATTCTGACCTTGTCGCTCAGCAGGTGGCTGGCACATACAAAGCTCGAAACAAAGTTATGGCGGCTTACAAAGATGAAGTGAATGAGATGGCCAAAAGTTTCCTCGGCTACGACATAAAGCACGTACGACGAGAAGATAACATAGCGGCCGACACCTTGTCCAAGTTAGGATCTAGCCGCAAGGCAGTTCCGCCAGTCGTATTCCTCGAGCATCTGCACGTACCATCAGTCAAGATGGTAGATCCAGAAAATCCAGAACTAGCAAGCTCCCCCGTTATGGTAGTTTTGCCCAGCAATCCACCATGGGCAGAGCCCTAGCTGGAGTATCTGACGAACAAGAAGCTACCCGAGGACGAAGTCCAGAAGAGACAAATCGAGTATAGAGCAAAAGCGTACACCATCATAGATGGCCAGCTCTACAAGCGAAGCACCTCGGGAGTTTTTATAAAGTGCATATCCCAAGTGGACGGAATCGAAATACTAAGGGAAATCCATGAAGGCGAATGTGGGCATCATGCCGCTGCCAGATCCCTAGTAGCTAAAGCATTCCGCCATGGATTTTACTGGCCAACAGCCAAGGCAGATGCAGACCGTATTGTGGAGCTCTGCCAAAGTTGCCAGATGTACTCCAAGCAAACCCACATGCCCGCCACAGCACTGCATACGATTCCTATAACCTGGCCTTTTGCGGTCTGGGGGCTGGACATGGTGGGTCCGCTAAAAATAGCACCTTCGGGATTTACGCACCTCCTGGTAGCGGTAGACCAATTCACAAAGTGGGTGGAAGCTAAGCCCATCAGAAAACTTGATGGCAAAACCGCCCTAAAATTCGTCAAGGACATTGTGGTCAGATTCGGCATCCCACATATCATCATCACCGACAACGGCACTAACTTGTCTCAGGGAGAAGTCGAAGAATACTGCCATCACAACGGAATCCGCCTCGACTTGGCATCTGTGGCACATCCACAGTCCAATGGCCAAGTTGAATGGACCAACGGACTAATCATGTCAGGGATCAAGCCACGCCTAGAAGCACCGCTACATAGAGCAGCTGGAGTCTGGGCAGAAGAGTTGCCATCTGTGCTGTGGAGTCTACGGACCACGCCAAACAGATCAACTAGCCTCACCCCTTTCTTCTTAGTCTACGGATCAAAGGCAATCTTGCCAAGTGATGTCCAGTACGATTCCCCAAGAGTCGAGGCCTATGAGGAGGAAGATGCAAAAGCGTCCAGACAATTATCCGTGGACCTGCTAGAAGAAGAACGAGACCTAGCAGCCCAGAGATCCGCCATCTACTAGCAGAATCTCCGCCGCTATCACAGCCGGCGAGTTCGCAAACGCTCGTTCAAAGAGGGTGGCCTGGTGCTACGCCTCAAATAGCAGAAGTCCCACAAGCTATCCCCGCCTTGGGAAGGACCCTTCGTCATCAGCAAAGCTCTACTGAACGGTTCCTACTACCTCGTGGATATTCGCGAGCTAGATAAGCGACCCAGTAAGAAGCGCAAATGAAGAGACCCTGACGATATCTACGACGAAACAGATCGTCCATGGAACATCACACAGCTACGTCCTTTCTACACTTAGCACTTATCTAGGCTTTGTAATAGGCAGCTCTATATGATCAATGAAATAAAGCATCTGGTTCACTCTTGATTTTTTCTGAGTCTTTTACCTCCTTTATTGTTCATTTAGATCGTATGGAACCTTTGCGCAATTGTGCTTTGCACTTGCATCTCTTTAAATCCGCCGTAGCGGTCCGCGTAGCATATTTATGTATTGATCTCCATCTGACGTTCTTTGTGTGGATTCCCGAGTAGTGACTTTTTGACGATCTAAGCCGCTATTTGCTAAGGGTTTTGGACGGTTGCTATTAAGTATCGTCGCCCTAGCGGATTGTTCGTGCGAAGATTTCGCCATCTCACGAAAAGTCAAGCACAAAGAGCCGGATGGCGGATCGCATAATCCT
This sequence comes from Dactylis glomerata, assembly GCA_007115705.1. Lineage (NCBI taxonomy): Eukaryota > Viridiplantae > Streptophyta > Magnoliopsida > Poales > Poaceae > Dactylis > Dactylis glomerata. The sequence goes on along the minus strand of QXEO01000402.1, from coordinate 4,095,901 downwards.
ACGCGTGAAAAAATTTCAAAGTGTTGTTTTTTGAGCATGTCAAACAACTGCAAGTTGCATAAAAATAGGCCTGGCAGTTTTTTCGCACATAAAACCACTTAATAAAAACTGTGCCACAAGTTCAAAAGCATTTCACTGATCCGCCACAAGCAGATCAGGCACAGTGCAGAGCATACACGCAGTTTAAATAAGTTTAACTTACAAACCCACTCAGGGGCCGAATTGATGCAATTGTTTTCTTCCTGCCACATTACAGGGTATAGCTTAAACGGCTGGCGGAACACCAAAGGACACTTCATCACTGCCATCAGCGCCAGCAGTGGCTGTAGAGACCGACGCCGAAGCTTGGCTCGGAGACCCCAGCAGACCGTATGCTTCGTAGTATACGTTCAGCTGGGTGCCCAGGGCACACAGCTGATCATATCCCAGCACACTCTGCCGTATGGCGGCCTCGTCCACCAGTGCTCCGTCCTCGCCACTCTCTGGGATGCCGGAGGTGATCAAGTCCAGGTTCAGCTCGGGGTAGTGGGCCTTCGCCAAAGTTAAGGCAGTTCTGGCACCACCCCGAGCGGAAGACTGCTTCCAGTCTGCCACTAGCCCAGGCACGAGCAGTAGCTTCTTAGTGAGCCCTATGGCGGAGAGGCTAGCGGACCCCGCTATCTGCAAACTCCCGCACGCCTGACGTCCAGCGTTGAGAAGGCCATCCAGCTCCTTCTTCGTTGCGTCAGTGGCCATGCGCAAGCCTGCGGCGGAATCCACTTCGCCTTGATCCAGGGTCGCTGCATAGCGGAATCAAGCAAGGCGTCACATTCGGCATAACACGTCACTACAAACTACGTAGTATGGAGAGCCATTGATACCTAGCAGGGTCTTCTGGAAGTGATCGAGGAGCTCGTTAAAGCCATCTCGCCGCTTTTCAAATTCGGCGGTGGCTTTGCGGAGATCCTCTATCTCCTTGTCCTTCTCCAGGTTCTGGCGTTCCTGGCCCTTCAGCTGCTCTTCAAGGAGGGTATTTGAGGCCAATGATTTTTGGAGCTGCTGCTGCAGCCCCTCCATCGCAATAGCGTGGCCCTTTTCCATCCTCTCAAGTGTGGACTTAAGCTTGGCAGCATCTGCATGGCAAAAGTGTAAGCACAGTATTGATCGGACAGCATAAAGGTATTTAAACTTGTCCAAGACAAAAGAAAACTACCGCTATTCTCGAGCTGCTGTTGCAAGTCCACCACCAGAGCGCTTCGTTCCGCCAGCTCCTTCTCCTGCGAGCTGACGACCTGGACCAGGTCCTCCACAACTTTCTTTTAATTCTGGCAAGACGATATGAGGTGTTAGTCACTCTTAGAGCTTTATGCCGGATAGCCATCCGCCATAACGCTCGGGGGATACTCATGATGATTTTTTAGTCACTCTTAGAGCTTTATGCTAGATAGCCATCCGCCATAACGCTCGGGGGCTACTCATGATGATTTTTTAGTCTTCTTAAGAGCTTTATGCCGGATAGTTATCCGCCATAACGCTCGGGGGCTACTCAGTGCAAAATTTAAGTTCTCTACAGAGCACGGTACAATATGACGACGCTCGGGGGCTATACTATGCAAAAATTTAAAGTAGTTTTCTCTTAGAGCACCATAGCGGATCATCTATGAAAATCCGCCACGGCGCTCGGGGGCTACTGTGAGTACATACCTTCTTCATGGTTGCTGTTTTCTCTACAAAAGCGAAAATACCGCTGGATAGCTGATTGCTAGCATCTTCCTGGCTGGTGATAAGGTTGACAATCTCAAGTTGCTTCTGCCTCCAAAACAAACTGCCCCCCGCCGAAGCATCCGCCATCTGACCTTGGAACGAGTCAGAAGCCTTTTCATTTTGGACGACATCATTAGCCGTAGCTTCAGTCGTTGGGTTGGCTTCTGGCATCGAGCCAAACTGACCACCAACATCCTCCATATCAATATCGTTACGAGCAGGGGGAGGGAATCGGTGTGTCAGGGGTCTGCGGGATAGCGGCAGGGGAGGGCTTGGTTCGCTTGGATGGCGGTTCCTTGACGACAGGCTTCTTCCTTCTAAGCAAAAGGGGGATTAGCAAAACAATCAAACAACAATGAAGAAATAAAAGAGGGTTACCTTGACTTTGGCAATTTGATGGTAGCGGTATTCTCGGATGGTGTTTCTAGCTCCGCCCTGCATTGAGCTTCGAAACGGCGGGAATCAGTAGATTTCCCGCCACCACCACGAGGTTTCGCGCTACTGCCCCGCTTCTTGGTGACCACCTTCGCCTTAGCCGTGCGGGCTGTGTTATTTATGTCCCCCGCCATCTCCTCTTTGTTTCCGCTGGAGTGAACTACTTCCTCCTCAGTGGTAGGCTTCGAGTTGGAGCGGCGAAGGGGATGAGCAAAGTGCGCAGGACCAAGCGATTTGAGCTGATAAATGAAGACATCAGTTCTTGTGAAGTGCAAAGGTATCATGAAGTACTATGGCGGAAAAGTAATTTACCGGAGGGCAGCTGCCATTCTCAAACATTGCCACACCAAATTTCAAAGGCTTCTTCCTAGGAGATTTCATAAGAGAGCGAATGCGCTTCTCGACCACCTTAGGGTCTAGCTCCTTGTCTGAATAACGCATGCCATCATTTGCACCAGTATACTCGTGCATCAGGCTATCGCGGTGTTGTAGAGGCTGGATCCGCTGAGATATCCAACAGTTGATGGTATCGATTCCTTTGAGACCATCTTTGGATAGCTTGGCAATCCGCCGTGCCAGGAGCTTGACGTAAGGGGTGGCGGTTTCATTGTTGACAGGCTTCCAGGAGTCGAGGGGCTGAGCTGCTATGTTCTCAAAGGAAGGAAAGCCGTGGGCTTGAGATGGCGCAGGCTTGTCCGCCATGTAGAACCAGGACCCTCTCCATCCTATGGCAGAATCCAGAGGCGTGATGAAGGGATATTCTTTTGATCTCCGTGGAAGAAAGCATATTGTTCCACAGGTTCAAAGGAATCCGTCATCCTCGTAATTGGCCCACACAGAGAAGAAGAGCTGGAAGAGGTCTACCCTGGGACGAATTCTAAGGAATCCTTCGCACAAGGCCACGTAGCCCGCTATAGACACCAAGCTGTTTGGGGCTATATGGTGGAGCTGCAGCCCATAGAACTTCAGAAGATTTGTGAAGAAAGAAGATGGCGGCATACTGAGACCCCTCTCCACGTGAGATTTGAGCATCACGATTTTGGTGGAGTTAGGGGCTAGCACCGGGGCTTTGAAGTCAGTCCGCCAGTGGGACTCTGCCTGGGGGGCCATGGTGCCCTCGTTCTCCAAAGCTTGGACGTGAGCGTCCTTCACATGGCATTTTGCCCAGTACCCATGGAGGTTCTGGGGAATCTGCTCTTCTTCAGCCTCAGCTCCGTTGTCTTGCTCCTCTTCTTTGGCTTCGCCATCCATTTCTTTGTCCGCGGCCTCTTCTGTGGTCATTCCCGCCATCTCCTCTTCAGCCTCGGACGTAATGTCCTCTGGGCATGAATCTGCCATTGAGGGATCAGCGCCCTGAGCAGATTGCTGCAGAGGGGAATCTTCCTCCTCAGCTTCGAAAGGGTGGCGGGAAGGAGATCCGGGATTCATGGTGGCTAACAAAGGTTGGATCCTGCTATGGAACGTGTGAAGTTCTCGGTGAACTGTTCCGGCGGAAAAAGCCACCGGCGGCGAGGAAATCCTGCGGTGGCTCGTCGGAGATGACGGAGCTCTCGTGGAGGCGCTGAGGAGAGAGAGAGCGTGGGGGTGAATGAGGTGTGACCGGCCGGGGGTGAGAGGCCGGGGTATATATAGGCCCCGGACCTCGAGATTCATGCCCGCCATCATAACCGCTCATCCTGATCGCGGAAACCCTAATCCAGTGACACGTGTCTGGGGGTAAAAAAGTAACTCCAGTAAAACAGTGCATGCGTTGTGAATCTTGCCCTAGAAGGAACTATGTGCCGAAATTTATGGCGAATTTCTATGGTATGATCTAACGGATCCCAGAAATTTTGCTAAGTTAAAACTACGTCGCATGATCCGCTATTTACGGCGGATTGAAAGATGAAGAAAGAGGAACATCAGGAACCGCCATCCAGACACAGAACAGAAGACGAGCTATGGCGGATAGACTTCACCAAAGATGAGGCATGGCGGATGGAGATGGCGATCTTGAAGTTCCCTGGGGGCTACTATTGGGGATATACCAAATGGGTATACCAGCGACGTAGTCCTAAACCAGCAAGCCAGGGTGGCCCATCAGGGTGTTATGGCGGATTGCCTACCGGGCGGCCCAGTTGCTGGAGAAACCATGGCGGTACTGGACGCAGGAGCTCATGGCGGATCCGAAGACAGGCCCATGGCGGGTTGCCTTGTAGTACACGCATAGGACTTAGTCTAGGACTCCAAGTTGTATCCGCGCCGGTACCACCGTGTAGCCCACGCTAGGCGCCTTTATAAGCCGACGTGGGGAAGCCCTTGAGGCACAGCTTAGACGTACGGCCAATCGCATAGCGAAACAGCCAACCTCTTCATTGTAACCGAGCACTTATTGCCATATAGTGAATTATAGCAGCACGTAGGGTCTCGCCACCGTTGCGGGATCTGAAGCTGGGTAAACTCGTGCTACCATCATCCCGGATCGCTCCGCCGTGTTCACCCCCTTCCACAAACCGCCATACACCTACCCCTATGGCAGATCTGTTGACGAAACCACGACAAGAACTTAGCAATCATGTTACAATATGAAAAGTAACACAAACAAAAGATCATGAATAATAATGCATTAAAAGTTATTTGTTTGTTTTGAGCATAGAGAAAACATAGCAAACTGGTATTCAGTTTGTCCTTCAGGGAATAGCAATACATAAATGCATAGGACACCTTCAAAGTTCAAAGGGTGACTAGATACAAGTAATTTGCGAACAAGCAATACCATAATCATGAATCAAACAATAATAAATTTTGGGACTGTGCACATTATACTCAGAATGACAATATGCTCTCTTAATTGGTGCATAAAGATAGAAGATGAAGACTCAACATAAAAGTAAAAGAAAGGCCCTTCGCAGAGGGAAGTATGGATTTCAAGTTTTATAAAGCTTCCAAAAATTATGGTACTTATTAGCTTTGAGCTCTCATTGCCCCTATCATTGGCATCTTGAATGGTTAAGGTTAATGTGAGAACAAATATGAGTTATATGCTTGACAAGTCATAAGTTCAAAATCTCATGTCCCTTGAATACAAGTACCTAAACCGCATGCTACTCGGCTTAGGTCCCAAGCAAGTTCTTGTCATTGTAAGCATACATGTATCATCAAGAACGCCAACGGGGTACCTCCTGCCCGATGATATGGAAGCTTTCCCATATCAAAATGACAAGACAAAAAGACAATAAACACCTCAACATCTCTTTTATTTACCATTGGGTATTGCTTTTTATTTTGAGATGCGTCGTCGAATGTCCACTATGGTTATGCTGTAAATTTCCATCATGAATGATGCATGGTTTAGATTAGCGGCCCAGGCGTTTCTCTAACAGATATACAAACTCCATGAGCTCACAAGTTTCCAACTTATTTCACACCGCTAGGCATCCATAAACAAAAGATCATGATATCAACTAAATAGGAATAAGTGCAATGTTGAAAACGTGCCCCATGAAAGCATGGTTGTGCTAACTCTCAACTTACAATTTGCAAGCATATAAACTTCATAAGAGAATCACAATGGTCAAGTTTATTAAGTGCAAGAAAGTAAAATGTGCCATCAAGTTCGTGAGAGCTTTACTAACTAATTTTCTCATAACAAAGCAAATTTAATTTGGAAGATAGATAAAAGCATGATGAATATACTTGGAATAGCAAAAATGCTAATAGGTAGATATGGTGGACACATTGGCAAACTTTGGTTTTTGGGACTAGGATGCACGAGTAGAGCTCATACTCAGTACAGATGAAGCCTAGCAAGAGACTAGGAGCGACCAACTAAGAGAGCCATAACGACCATAATCATGCATAGCGACAAAACATTATTAATCAAAGCATAAAGTGATATTACAAATCAAAAACTAAATGATCATAGAGGCTAAAGGTGACTGGTTTATAGTCATAACATGGTGTAAGCATGCGCCAAGTCAACCCAAATAAAGCATCAAAGGAGAATACCACAATAATATACTTCTGTATGATAAAAACAACGCATGATTCTTTCAATGGCACATTAAGCACTCTCAGTCATTTGAGACAGGTAATGCTACAACAATAACTACTAAGCATATAATCAAAATAATAACTAACATGACATGCTAAATTCTAAGCCACAGTCTAAATAAGCTTCCTTTTGCAGCACTATAAGCATGAAACATTTTACTCTTCTCCAACACCAATCAACCTATTTGAAACAACTCTCAAGGATAAAAATCAATAAAGACCAGAGGGCTAAACACACCTAACTAAAAAGAACTAAAAGTTCTTAACAAAAATAAGGGTGAAAAACAAAAGCTAAACGCAGTACTAGCAAAAGAGAACACTCGCAGGATAATAAGAGTGAAAACTAAAGTGTTCTAGGCAATGAAATGGAGTGTATCTTCTCCAAAAGAAGTATGCTAGGATCCAATTTATTACAGCAAACAAAACAAAAGAAAACTAGAAACAAAAATAAAGACGCTCCAAGAACAACACATAGCAAATGAAGCAATAAAAATATAGTGTCTTGAAAGATGACCTGATATTTTTGTTGATGAAGAAGGGGTGCCTTGGGCATCCCCAAGCTTTGATGCTTGTACTTCTTGGATATTTCTTGGGGTGACATGGGCATCCCAAGCTTGAGCTTTTGTCCATCCTTCATCTCATTGCATCATTCCCCTCTTCCTACACTTGAAAACTTCCTTCATACAAAACTTCACATAATTCTCATTAGCAACATTAGTTTATGCAAGATAGTAGATCCACTTTTGGTTCAGTTTTAACTAAAGTACAACATCCATTAAAACATGAGCTATTGTAGCAACTTCTTTTAAAAATTCTTCCGATCAAAAGAACTCAGAAAGAAAGAGATCAAGAGGCAAATGCAAATAGTGGCAGAAATCTGTCAAAACATAACAGCGGGTAAAGATCGATTTTTTCAAAAATCTTCTGTTGCTCAAATAGAAAAGTGCAAAACTAACGAAAGTTAGATAATAACCTGGGGCATGTGTACAAAAAATTTCAGATCAATACGATGTTTAGGGATTTTTCACAATTTTTTTCAGTGAAGCACATAAATCTGTTTCGGGACAGCAACTTCTCCAAATCGTACCTTCATCCTATTAGAGGCTATTCTTGGCAACAAAACAGAATAAAAAGGATAAGGAGAGGTCGTTACAGAGGTAACAACTTCCAGGACTCAACAAAAAAAATTACTGAACTAAAACATGGGTTATCTCCCAAGAGTGCTTTTCTTTAACGCCTTTCAGCTAGGCGCAGAAAGTAAGAATCAAGTATTTTCAAGTGAAGAAGCATCAAGATCATAACTTGTTCTAATGATAGAATCAAAATGTAGATTTTTTCTCTTTCTAGGAAGTGGGAAGTGATATCTAATGGTACCTTCTTTCATATCAATAATAGCACCAACAGTTCTAAGAAAATGTCTTCCCAAAATAATAGGACAAGAAGCATTGCATTCAATGTCCACAACAAGGAAATCAACGGGGACAAGGTTATTGTTAACCATAATAAGAACATCATTAATCCTCTCCAAAGGTTTTTTATTAGCAATATCAGAAAGATGAACATCCACATAACAATTTTCTAAAGGTGGTAAACCAAGCATATCATAGATTTTCTTAGACATAACAGAGATACTGGCACCAAGGTCACATAAAGCATTACAATCAAAATCATTCACTTTCATCTTAATGATGGGCTCCCAACCATCTTCTAACTTTCTAGGAATATAAACTTTTTGTTTTAACTTCTCCTCTTTAATTTGCATGAGAGCATTTGTAATATGTTTTGTAAAAGCCATATTCATAGCACTAGCATTAGGACTTCTAGCAAGCTTTTGTAAGAACATAATTACTTAAGAGATATTGCAACCATCAAGATCAAAGTAATTATCATCAAAGGTAGTAGGACCATTGTCTCCCATTCTTCGAAAAAAATTAGCAGTTTTATTGGAAAAAGTTTCAGTGGTTTTAGGCAATTTTGCAGACGGAGTGGGGACTTTTCCTACACCAATTATAGTAGGAGGTTTGCCAGCATTTGAAACATGAACATTACTAGTGGTGGTAATGGTACAAACTTTAGTCATATTATTCTTTCTAGCAATTTCATCCTCTCTTTCCCACCTAGCATGCAATTCTGCTAACATCCTAATATTGTCACCAATTCTAACTTGAATGGAATTCAAAGTCTTGCTTTCTTTAACATCATGAGGCATAACCTTTAATTTCAGAAGTTCAACATCAAGAGCAAGGCTATCAACTTTAGAAATAAGAAAATCAATTTTACCAAACTTTTCCTCAACAAATTTATTAAAAGTAGTTTTTTACTAATAAAGTCCTTAGGCATGACTTCAAGATCAGAGGGCGCACTCCTATTGTTATTGTAGGAATTACCATAAGAATTACCATAACCATTACCATTATTAGAAGGGTATGGCCTATAATTGTTACTACCAAAATTATTCCTATAAGCATTATTGTTGAAATTATTATTTCTAATGAAGTTCACATCAACATGCTCTTCTTGAGCAACCAAAGAGGCTAAAGGAATATTATTAGGATCAATATGCGTTTTACCATTAACAAGCATAGACATAATGGTATCAATCTTATCACTCAAGGAAGAGGTTTCTTCAACAGAATTTACCTTCTTACCTTGTGGAGCTCTCTCAGTGTGCCATTCAGAATAATTTATCATCATATTATCAAGGAGCTTTGTTGCAGCACCCAAAGTGATGGACATAAATGTACCTCCAGCTGCTGAATCCAAAAGGTTTCTTGAAGAAAAATTCAGTCCTGCATAAAAGGTTTGGATAATCATCCAAGTAGTCAGTCCATGAGTGGGACAATTCTTTACCAAAGATTTCATTCTTTCCCAAGCTTGAGCAATATGTTCATTATCAAATTGGTTTAAACTTCATTATGTCACTTCTCAAGGATATAATCTTAGCAGGAGGATAATACTTCCCAATGAAAACATCTTTGCATTTAACCCAAGAATCAATACTATTTCTAGGCAAAGATAGCAACCAATCTTTAGTTCTTGCTCTCAGAGAGAAAGGAAACAATTTAAGCTTAATAATATCCCCGTCTACATCCCTATATTTTTGCATCTCACAAAGTTCAACAAAATTATTAAGGTGCGCAGCAGCATCATCAGTACTAACACCAGAAAATTGCTCTTTCATAACAAGATTTAACAAAGCAGGTTTAATTTCATAGAAAGTTGCTTCAGGAGCAGGTGGCGCAATAGGTGTGCAGATGAAATCATTGTTGTTTGTGCTAATAAATTCACACAACTTTGTGTTCTCAGGATTACTCATTTTAGCAAGATTAAAACAGACCAACAAAAATAACAACTATGAAAGGAACTAAATTTTTTTGTATTTTTGATAGAAAGAAGTAAACAAAACAAAGCAAAGAAACTAAGCAAAACAATAACAATAACAAAGTAAAGAGATTGGAAGTGAGAGACTCCCCTTGCAGAAATCCTCTTTCTCTCCGTCAACGGCGCCAGAAAATAGTCTTGATGTCTCACAGGACCCGTTGGGAAACCCCAAGAGGAAGGTATGATGAGCACAACAGTAAGTTTTCCCTCAGTATGAAACCAAAGTTTACTCGACCAGTAGGAGAAAGAAATCACTTCTGAAGGTTGCTGCTAGCTGACTTTTGGTAGGGCGTACTACCGGCGTCAAACAACAGCGTGGAACCTACACACAACACAACCAAAATACTTTGCCCCAACTTACAGTGAAGTTGTAAATCTCACTGGTTTTGCTGAAAATAAAGGATTAAATGTATAGTGTGGAAAGAGATGTTTGTTTGCGGTAAATGAAATAGTACTTGCAGAAAGTAAATAGTATATGCAGTAGATGGTATTATCAATGTAAAAGAATGGACTGGGGTCCATAGTTCACTAGAGGTGTCTCTCCATAAAGATAAATAATATGCTGGGTGAACAAATTATAGTTGGGCAATTGACAAATAGAGAATGCATAACAATACATGTACATGACATGAAGATCACTATGAGATTCATTTGGGCATTACAACATAATACATAGACTATAGTCCAACTGCATCTATGACTAATAATCCACCTTCAGGATATCATCCGAATAACCCTCGGGTATTAAGTTGCAAGCAACAGATTATCGCATTAAGCAAAGTGTGTAATGTAAACAATATAATTATCCTTGAACAAAAGATTGTTGTTTTCTCCCTAGTAGCAATAGCACATCTACAACCTTAGAAGTTATTGTCACTCTCCCAGATTACTAGAGACATGAATCCACTATCGACCATTAATACTCCCTCTTGGAATCACTAGCATCTACTTGGCCAAAGCATCTACTAACAACGGAGAGCATGCAAGATCACAAATAACATAGACATGATAGATCAATAATCAACTTGACATAGTACTCAATATTCATCAGATCCCAACAAACACAACATGTAGAATTACAATAAGATGATCCTGCTATGAACCCATAGTCCAAAGGTGAACTACTCACGCATCACTCCGGAGGCAGGCATGGCGATGAAGAAGGCCACCAGTGATGACTCCCCTCTCCGGCAGGGTGCCGGGAAGAGCTTCTGGACCCTCCCGAACTAGGGTCAACGACGGCGGCGGCTTACAGTACTTTTCATGGATGGAGGCTCGGGCTTTAGGGTTTTCCCGATGAAGTGAATTTATAGGCGTAAGGGCGAGGTTGGTGGGTGCCCGAGGGGCCCACACCATGGGGTGGCGCGGCCAAGGGCTGGGTCACGCCACCACCTGGTGTGGCCGGCTCATTGCCCTTTTCCGTCTCTCCTTTGGACTCTATCTCTGTGTCAGATAAATAGGCACTTTGGCTTTTGTTTCATCCAATTCCGAGAATATTTCCTTCAGTAAAAATCTGGAATAGAAAAATAGCAGAAAACAGGAACTGGCATTGTGGCATCTTATTAATAGGTTAGTTCCAGAAAATGCATAAAAACGCCACGAAGTGTAAACAAAACATAAAGCAATTGGTGTAAAACAAGCATGGAGCATCAAAAATTATAGATACGTTCACGCCCATAGTTAGGATAGTAAGGCTTTTAGATAATATGCAAACTAATATTAGAGGCAAGATTAGGGAACTCTTTTATTCTTTACTATTCCATGTGTTAATTAGGTTTTCCTCCAAATCTCATATTCGGAACCAATATATAGTTATAGTATGAAATATAAACATTTAATTATGAACAAAGGAATATGAATAATACAATCTTTTATTATTGCCTCTAGGGCATATTCTCATCAATGTCCTCGTTGCGGGGAGCGTAACTCCTCTTTCACCTCCTTCTTCGGCTTCCAGAAGGCGCAACTATCCCGAGGCGGGGGCGCCTTCATCTTCGGCTTTAGGGCATGTGAAAAGCCCTGACAACTCCTTTGACATGGTGGATGTGAAAGGAAATGCCGCCTTGCTTCCTCGACTGCAAGCACGGATCCACCATCAGCTTTAGCTTGGGGATGAGGATTGGTGATGGCAGCGTAGAGTGAGAAAAGAGGAAATAGGATCGTGGTGATGATGAATGCAACATTGTTCGTGGTTTGGCGGTGAGCCCTCGAGTCGGGCAACAGTGTTCTTGCGTTTTGGTGGGTGCCGGCGAATTGAGCAACCTCCACCTCACACTTTGGAAGGGAAAGCGCCTCCCACTCGTAGGCGGGGTGCCATATCGGGTTGGCATGATGTTTCTCCAATCGCTCAAAGAAGCAGCGGTATTAGGAAACCCCGATACTCAGGTGCCAACCGCCAAGGCACTGAATGTCGGGTGGAGCCATGTATCCTGCGGTGTAGAGTGCACATGCCTCTGCCATGGCGAGGCCCCGTATGTGGAAGCCATTGCAATCATCGATGCCTCCACAGGTTCTTCATTGTTTGCCATAGAAAGAACTTAGCTTGGTTTGTGCGACCGATGTGGAGGAGAAGAGAGGCAATGGTGCGGTGTGGGCAACACAACGGGCCAGAAGGGCACACAACGCAAGGTGGAAAGTTTGAAGCGACGTTAGTGAGCATTAATGCCAGCGAGGAGAGACGCATTGTCTCCATCATCGCGTGGGTAATTGACAGGCCCCGCCTCGGGAAGTAGTGAGTTAGGTGCACAAGACACTAAGTTGACCACAAGACCACCGATTTGTGTTGCTGAGAGGGTTGACCGGATTGTCACAATCCAACATGAAGCCATATGTAGGCGCATTCTGACACCCCCGAGGCAGGCCCTATCGTTCAAGCCATCGTGAGAGTGTCGGACAGGTTTACTGTGTCACGCCAAACAACGGCATGCTTTTTTTTCCAAAAAAATCATCAACATCAGTTCAATAAATCACGGAAGTAATAAAAAATAGATCCATAAACCATCTAGAGACAACTACAAGTACTTGAGCGAGCCAAAAGCACGCCACCATCCTCGCCCAATTAGGAGGGTTATTGGGAGCACCGCTTAAAGCCTCTAAACTATTGAATTTAAATTAAAAAAATAAAATAGACATGTAGACCACGCAATAAAGACTACAAGCATCCGAGCAAGCCGAAAAAGCGCTGCTTCTCATCCAGTTAGAAGGGTTATTTGGAACACCGCTTAAAATTCTCTAAACAACCGCATTTAAATATTTATCTGTATCCCGTCTGTGGATACGAATGATCTAAGAGAATCCAAGTCTCGTTTTGAGGATCTTCACATATGACAACAACAAAAAGGTTGTTTGGTTCACGTCATCTCTGACTAGGCTATCTTTTATAGATTATGGTTCCAAATTAGTTATCTCAATATTATCTAGATATAATAAGTAAGCTAGATCAAAACCCAGCCACATAAATTTAAGTCCCTAGGACGCAAATCTGAGTTCTTATCATTTCAAAAAGAAATCGTTGCAGGGCTTCTCCTATAACATTCTTTTCCAAAAAAAAACTTTATCTAGATATACATGTGAATCTAGAGAAAACTGAGACAACAAATTAATATTTTAATATTCTGAAGGACCATGTGGTCCTTAGATGATGGCATGCGATTTTGTCGATCGTGCCCACCATTTGTGTATTTACCTTTTCCCCGTATCATTTTCTCAGTTTCCAGGGTTCATATCTCACCATTTTCTCAGTTTCCAGGGTTCATGTTGGCAGGGCAAATATTACTAGCGCACAACAACCAACCGTTGATAGAAGAATCAAGGGCTCTCATTTCCCCTTCTCGCACGCGAGGGTACGCCAAAGGCGTACCATATCTTTATAGATGAGAAGCAAAGGTAATAATTACAAGACGCCGAGGCTTAATGCTAACAAAAAGCTCGGTAACACACACTCCACACCCTACAAGCGCCTAAACACCTAATCACGCGTTAATGTGCTACTCCCTTCGGCATAGGCGATCTCCCACATCTTGAATTCCTCTCGGATGCTTTCGACAATCCTTTCCGTCCCCCATTGTTGTTGGATATTGCCGAATACTCTTGCGTTTCTCTGTTTCCAAAGGGTATACGCGATCAAGATGACAAACGCATCAAAGCGTCTTCTATCCCGGCCCTGGATAAGCCTTCTAGTCCTACTCCACCACTCCTCAAGAGTATTATCCATTTGCGGTTGGTCGATTTGCAGCCCTGCCACCTATAAACAACGAAACCAAACCATCCGCGAGTAAGGACATTGGATTATTATATGATCCACCGTGTCCTCCTCAAGCGCTCCGTTGCGCTTGAAGACCGTGCTTAAACCTTCTCTCGGCCGTCCATAATCTATTCCGCAGCGCCAGCCATGCAAAGATCTTATGCTTGAGCGGGGCTTTACTTCTCCAAACTTGCTCATGGGAGCCATCCAAGACACTCCCGTGGCACAGCATATCATATGTGTCCTTTGCATTGTAAGTTCTGGTTGCCGCTCCTTTCCAGATGAACTTATCTGCCTCCTGCTCTCGCCTTTGCACTCTCTCGATCTTCTCCCATAGGTGTAAGCATTGCACGCAACCTTCGATGGATAGCTGGCCGGAGATGTCACCAATCCAGGCATTGCCTCTCAAGGCCTCGGCCACCTTCCGGACATTTTTGCGCCTGGTGGACACCAAAGCCGTGACCTCTGGGGCTAACTCCTCCACTGTGTACCCGTCAATCCACCGATCAGTCCAAAACATCACCGAGCTGCCATTACCCACATCGATACGCGCTAGGCTTTGGAACACCACCATTGCCACTTCATCTTTCAGGGCAGGGAGCCCTTGCCACGGCCTCGCGGGATCCGTACGTCGGAGCCACTGCCAGCGCACCCTCAAGGCGAGTCCCAGCAGTTTTAGGTTCTTAATCCCGAGGCCGCCCAAGCGAGTGGGTTTACAGACTGACTCCCAGGCCACCAAACACTGGCCTCCGTGAATCTCCTTCTTGCCTGCCCAAAAGAAAGCCCGCATCCATTTATTCAACTCCTCAAGTAACCACACGGGCGGGTCATTGACTAACAGATTGTGCACAGCTCGAGCCACCAACACTGCTTTGATAAGAATGAGCCGTCCCTCACGGTCGATCAAACCACGCTGCCACGCCGGCAAGCACAGCAAGGCCTTGTCAAGCATGGGTTGCCATTGTGCTCGGGTGAGGGGCTTCAAAGCAAGCTGCAATCCGAGATACTTGATCGGGAACGTCGCAATCTCGCATCCCAAAACCTCTCTGATGCGATGTTCCTCCTCCTCTGTTCCTCTGATTAACATAGCTGTCGTCTTACGATAGTTCACTTTTAACCCCGAGGCGCCCCCAAAGATATTAAGAATACACTTTATTGTCTCTAATTCCTCCCTCTCCGGTTTGAAGAAACACTCCACATCTTAAAAGAGCTCTAAGCTCCCTAGGTTGTAGGACGCAGCTCCTCTGACGTTCGATACCCTGACATGAAGGTGGATGACATGTGGAGCCCACGTCTGTCGGGCCCACATATCAGCTGCACCACGTCAGTCTGGGTACGTCAGGGGATCCCTGTCATAGGTTGTAAGGCCCTGTCGTTGATCGGGACGTGTCGCTACGTGGGGTCTACGTCGTGGTGCGTTACCTTTTCGCTGCCCGTTGGTTGGGGCGTGTCGTTGCCTGGTCGCCTGAACTTCGTCGGTGCGGGCCGACCAACATCGTCAAAGTCAACCGCCCAGTCGCCCGCGCCTCCGAGGCTCCCTCCGACCCGCCCCCGTCTGGAGATGTTGGAACTAGAGGACGAGCGCGAGGTCACCGTCGCGCACCTGCTCGCTGCCGCGCGGCCGGATACCGGCCAAAACCGGCCGCAATGGGAAGAGATGGTGGGGTCAAGAAGGGGCCGCGTTGGAGCATCATAGGGAGACGGGGCGCGTGGTGGTGGGCTGCCGGCGGCGCATCTGAGGAGGGATGTGGGGGAAAAAGATGCAGGCGACCGGTGGTGGAGAAGGGAAATCATTGTGGTGGACTGTGTTGCTCTTGGAGCAGATGGAGGCGGAGCTCGGGTGGGGTGGGAAGAGAGGGATGTCGATGGTGTAGCAGATGGAGGTGGAGCTCGGGGTGGAGGTGGGGGCAGAGGGTGGTGGCGCTGGGTAGGAGTTCATATCATCTCCAATCTACTGCCTCTGAATCCCTCGCCCTTGCCTGGGAGGCTCAGACGAGCTGCAGGTCATCCCTTCCTGGCTTCTGGAGTCTGGACCTCCTCGCCTCTACCTCCTCCGAGTCTCCGACTACATCCCTCAAGGCGCGCAGGCTAGGCACTGTCCAAGCCTTCGCTGGTCTCTTGTTTCCCTGCTCCGACGGATTCCGGTAAATACCTATTCTTTAGCTGATTGATTCGATGAACCTCACATACAGATTTAGGTGTTGCTCTGCCACGCCAACGACAACGAGACCATCAATAGCGCGGTGACATGGATGGCGGAGTTGGAGTGGGCGACGCGGAGGATGGTCATGGAAGGGCCGGGGACTCTGCCACCCCACATATTACTCACGTCTCAGCCTTCTTGCATATATGGTTCGGCTTTCACTTTCTTTTTAGATTTAATTCCAAACTTCCAATGCATCATCGCCGTGCTATCATGTCCCATGAATTATCCCTCCCATGTCCTCTTTGGTATCATCAGATTACTGACTGGGCTTGTGAATATTGCTATACCAGATTTTGAGTTTGATGCATACGCACTGATGTCAAAATGGGTAAACGCACAGTTCTCATATCCCCAAACAAGCTATGTTTTGCCAATTTATTCTTATTAGCTGGACTTTTGCAATCAAACTTGGCGCTTCATACTGCAGCAATGGAAACCAAAAAGAACGATTATTTTTAAAAAATATCTATGCACTGCACCACGAATTGTCAACAGCAGAACACTGAGTTATGTACTTCCCCTGGTGATTTTTTTCAACAACAGAACACTGAGTTATGTCCTCTCTGGGAAGCTATGATGAATTTCTTGGCAAATATTTCTCTATGACTGTTGAGCATAGAGATTCATTGACGCCTCTAATTTTGTAAAAAAATATACTAGATGGTATAGGTCATTTATATTACCCCTCTCTGAATTTTTGGGAAGGTTCTAACAGTTGAGCATAGAGATTCATTGTCTCTAATTTTGTAACAGTTTATAGCTGATGGTAGGTTCTTTTTATTCTCTTCTCTGAAATTTGGGCAAGATTCTTTTTAAGAGATCTTGGAAGGGACTTTGTTGCCTTCAAGAGTTAGCCATTGCTGGTTAGATTGCTTAGTTAACATGAACAATTAACCTTCTTCCACCTTACTTGCAGCCTATATTGCCCACTTGCAGATCATTAAAGCTGATGGAATTTGAAGAATTATGCTGCTTACGTCTTCCCTGAGATATTCAGTGCGAAAACATGTCGAAATGCTAATCATAAATTACAGTTTTTGTATTTAACTTTGTCGTCCATGGGTAACTAAAGTACATGTTGGATATTTCTACACACTGGCTATTACTGGAACCTAGATGTGCTAGAGTGGTGTAGAACGTGTACTCATAGTTGATAGTCACAACAAACTCAAAGTTACATATAGGATCGTTTGGCAATGATAGCATATTTTACATTCAGTTTCATTCTAATTTTTTTGAAGCATGCTGGTAGTTTCACAAGGCAATTTTTATCCAGCGACGACATTGTTGTTCTTGATGCATTGAACCATAGAAAGAAGGAAACCGTTATAGTAGATTGGCATATTCTTTCCATTGGCAATTATTGCCTCCCATATAGTATGGTGTAAGTGTATAGCATAAAAAAAATTCTGGTTATGCGTTGCCATACGCCGTAGGACTTACCAATGCGAGAACTGAGAGTTTTTTGGTAACTTCAAAACAAATGGTATTAACCTCACTAACTAATGAATGTTTTCTCTTTCTCGCCCATATAACCATTAAGCTTAAAAGTAGATGTTTTTTTTGTGTACTCTAGGACCTAGGTGTTTGTTTATGTTTACTCATTTCAAAGCATTTCATAAAATCTGGTTTTTAGTGGGATAACTTACTTCCATGCTGTGAACTCAGTTTCTAAGTGTCATAGCAAGGATCTGCAGATGGTTTGTGATGTCTTATATGCTAGCCTTTAGTCAAATGACACAAGCGGCCACCCTGCTAGATCTTGCAATGACGTTCACCTATCTAACAAGAGAATCAAGCAGCCGGTAAGCCTATAACCTTTTCACCTTATGGATTTTGCCATGAAATAGATCGTGCTAATCGGGTGCTTCCAAGTTTCTGATTTCCATTCAGTTTAATTAGTTGTATTATGACCGTGTGCTATTCCTAAATGGAAGTCACTAGACGAACTATTTTTCTAGACTTGATAGTATGTCCCTCTAAATTTATTGTATGAGATGTTCATGGAGTACAATGTACTTTTTGCTTACATATGCAACTGGTTTTTGTGTATAATGCGTTTTCTTATATAGAGATATGTATTCTCCTTTCTACATAGCGGAAATAAAACGATTTGGTCAGCTGCCAACAAATCTAAAAAGGTTGAAGCACATGCTAATTACGATTTTCAGTATTTTATATTTTGTTTGGAACTACTGAGTCTATTCAAACAGGTCCACAGTAATGTAGGAGTATAAGGTCACATCTGAGGTTATAATTTTGAGCCAGGTTGTGATTTCTGTTTCTCTTTTTTCATTGATAAGTGCATGTTTCTCTTTTCATCCTTTGATTTAGTAATCCTAATTAAGAAGATTGGAGTTATGCATCACTATACATATGCCACTTGCATCAACTCTTTTCTATGCATTGCAAAAAAAAATATGATTGGCCCTTTTAGCTTTGCGTGATTTCATACCCTTTGATTTGATTCTGCACGTGTAAATAGGAAACAATATCTAGCTTGACTATTGATAACTTAAAAACTGCAACATATAGCCCCCATGCCGTATATGCAGATGCCAATCACACCAATACATTGAAGAAGTACACGCCAAGCATGGAAATTTTGATGTCATCTTAAAATTAAATTATAAGTCATTAGTTTCATGGAGTATTTTCCTTGCAATAATCATGGATTCCAGATTTAATTTTCTACATGATTTTTCATGTCAAGCTGTTGGTTAGTTTCCTTTAGAAGAGACGAATATCGGCGTGTCTTTCTTGCAAAAAATCTGTCAAGATGGCAGAAATGTTGTTGCTTCTGACTTCTTCTGGGGCTTCAGTAAGGCATGATATTTCTTGTGGGGAATTAGTCGACTCCTATGAATTTTTCCTATTCTAAAAATCACTTTTGTGTTAGCGGGAAAAGGGCGCTTCCTTTCCTGAGAAAGTGAGAAGTGACAGGTTCAAAACGTGATTCCAAATGTGTTCTCTTTATTTCTCCTTTGAGATTAACATCATCTATTACAATCATAAGTTAGATTTTCACAACATAATATGCTGTCTATTTTGTTTGCATAAATTTGGTTTTTTCCATTAAATTACCTATAAATGTATTAACTGTTGTTCGTTATAGTTTTTATAATATAGAGACGAACTAGCTTATTGGTGATAAGTAAAACCATTTTATTCCATCCTTGCTTAACCACTATAACATTCGATTTATCTAGGTAAAAATGACAGTTCATGCAACTAATGCTAACAAATAACATGACTCCGATTCCAGAACTGGAGAGCTCATCTAGCCCCACATCGAGGCTTATTATTTATTTATTTTCTTTGTTCTTTCAGCAATGCTAAGTTTATCTAATCAGCCATGTTTCTAGGATATGCATTAATATGGAAAACCCAGATGTATCTTCTTTTGGTGATAGGTCTATGCTTTTTCCCTTTTCTGGGAAGTGATTCACTTTCTCTTTTCTGAATGACCGATAGGACCACTGCCTTCTCATTTTGCACAGTGATTCACTTCGGATTAAATTAGAACTGGTTTTCATTTTGTTGTGTTATTGTATTCTTCATCACATCAAATGGATAATCATGTAAAAAAATTGGTTTGACCGAAATTGAAGTTGTGACTCAGTGCACTATTTGACATCCATGGTAATTGTTATCTGTTATGTATTATCACCTGAATGTTCCTTTTTCTGTATATAAACTATCTGCAGAGCAAAGTATTTAGGTGCAAAATAAATAAGATCAATGTTTAGAGCATAGTGTAGGATCAAAGTTTGGTGATTTATCTTTGCTAAATCGTCTTACATTGATGAACGGAGGAAGTAGATGTTTAGAGCATAGCGCAGAAGCAAGGTTTGGTGGATTCTTTCTTCTACGTCTGTTGAAGATGGTGATGTATAGAAATGTTCAAATGATAATTGCACAAACAAGGGCCTAAGGTTTTGTATATGCTACAGAGATTACATTGATGTGATATTCACACATAGATTATCTGTGTTCGGTAATATAGGTTAATATCGTACTTGAGGTAGAAACTTGCTATTATGGGAGCTGAATTCTAATGTTTTAGTTACTGAAGTTTTTGCAAGTGCAGGCAGCATATCGATGTGGATGTTTCAATTTTTGTTAGTGATAATATGTGGATTGCAAGCATTCTAAACATCTGTACAATGTGCTTCAAGTAAAAAATAAATAAAGATGCATCAAACAACAAAAGGAATTAAACATCATGATGAAGGCTGCCTTTTGTTCTGTTTTAAGCACGCCGATAGAAAAAAACGGCGCAGCAACGCGCGCTAGGTCCTTCTAGTCATCCTCTAATTCCTCCCTTCTCAACTCTCACTCTCCCTCTCCTTGAGAGTTTATAGGTCAACGTCGGGTCGTCTCCCCCTCGTCTCCGGGGATGGGGGAGAGGAGGCTAGCCTTATGTGGATACTAGGTTTATATTTTTTGTGTTGTGCTATGTGGCTTATGGCGCTGATGCCGGGAGTGAAGCAGCGGATCCCTATGGCTGGATCTAGCGCTGCCCTGCCTTACATCTCTGCCTCATGGTGCTCCGGCGGTCGGAGCCGGATGTGAGGTGCTGGTGCTGGTGGAGAGCGGAGATCCCGTAAATAAGGTTTCTTCTTGCAGATCTAGCGGTCAAACATGGAGTTGGAATGCTTCTTCTGGTGCTCGTCGTGGTGGCAAGCTTGGAGGAGATCTTCCTCCTAGTGCTTGGTGGCTACATCTGCAACAGGGAAGGGCGGCTGCTTCTCCTTGGAGGTTTCCAACGGTGATGAGCCTGTCACAGTTCTTCATGGTTGAAGGGCAACCCCTCCATCCTCAAGAAACAGTGACAGTGCTTCCGACCATCATCTTCAGGTCTTCATTAACCTACAGGCTTGTATGCCACTCCGGAGGCCCCCTGATGATGGCGCACACAGCTTGCTCTAGCCTTCATGTCCCTAGTAGTTTTGTCCTCGACGACATCGAGGTCGGCTGCCTCGCATCCTTGCGCGGTTGAGAAAGAACGGTACCGGATTGCTTTTCCTGAGGTCCTTTGTGCAAATTATAAGGGATGGTCTCTAATTTTCTATTTCCTTGAGTCCCTTTTTTAAAAATGTAACTCCACCAAGGTAAATGAATGACTTCAGGACCGTCCTCTGTTCTTCAAAGAAAAAATGAGATACAAGAATCGTCCCCATCCCAGAACACAATAATTTGGAAGGTTCTCCACGTGTCTGTCGATCCGAGGACTCCTATGTATAATTCACATAAAGCAAGGTTGACTGTGCAAACGGCGCGGACATGTAAAAACTGCCCGCAGGCCAATTCCAGCCCAAGATTTTGGGAGGAGGGGCAAAGGAAGCGCACTGCCCAACAACTGCAAGTGAGGAGGAGGAGGCATTCTTCTCTTCTCCACCACCTACTCTCTCTCCCTCCCTCCCCTTCTCTCTAGGATCGCAGCCAGCGCCAGCCAATCGCGCACCCACAGCACACGCGCCTCTCAACTAAGAGAGCGGACGAACAAGAGACAGGAAGAACCCATCCAGAACCAGAAGTGCCTCTGTTCCTCCTCCGCCATGTCCATGGGTATCTATCTATGTTCTTCCTTTTCCTCTTGTCCTAAATTTGTTCCCTTTTGTCCCTGGATGGAGGCACTGTGCCTGTAAGTTTCGTTCCATTCATTTCTTTGATGGATTGGGCTAGTTCTTGTCTCTTCGTCTTCATTTCCCTGGTTCCCCATGATGTTGTTAGGGTTCTGCTCTGTTCCTGGAATATTCAGTTGTATCCTCAACTCATCCACGACTCTTTCCTCCTTCAAAAAATTACGATTGGTTTCTGTTTTATCCCTTTTGATTCCACATGTTTCTTGCTGTTTTTTACTATATGTAGCACCAGATTGTACCCTAGTTAATGGCTCCATGTGGACAGATGAAGGCTATGGCCCTACCTGGGACAGCGACGACGAATACGACAACTTCATACGCAAGATGAACCCGCCAAGGTGCACTCGCATGCTCTTTCTGCACCCCCAAAACAGTACACTAACCGGTTCACTCCCCAACAATCAATGTCTTGTTTTCTTAATCCTGGTCTATCTTGTTATCTGCAGTATCGTCATCGACAACGATTCGTGCAAGGACGCCACGATTGTCAGGGTATATTTCCTTCTTCGTTGTTTTCTTCTGACCGAAATTACAGTCAAGTGGTGTCCTGATTTGGTTGCAATTATATAGGTTGATAGTGCGAACGAGTATGGGATCCTGCTAGAGGTGATCCAAGTCCTCATTGATCTGAATCTTGTGATAAGCAAGGCATATATAACCTCAGATGGTGGATGGTTCATGGATGGTAAAGTATTATACTACCTGAAATCTAATAAACCATAGCTTGATCATTTTATTCCCTTATAGTTAATTTGGTCACGTTCGTGGTTTCAGTCTTTAATGTAACTGATAAGGAAGGTAAAAAATTGAAGGACAAGGCAGCTATTGAGCAAATTGAAGACTACATCCGCAAGGTATAATCCTTCAAGCACATGCCATTTTCAGTGAACTAGTCAATGTATAACCATCCAAAGTGGACTGACAACTGAAACGTCATTCAAACTTGTAGTCCTTGGGTGCAGATTCAAGATACATACCTGCTCGACGGAGATCGGTAGATGTCGCTGCTTCAGTTGACCACAATGTCATTGAGCTGACAGGGACTGACCGCCCAGGCCTACTCTCTGAAGTGAGCGCGGTGCTTGCGAACCTCAAATGCAATGTGGTCAGTGCTGAGATTTGGACCCATAACACCAGAGCTGCAGCCGTGATGCGAGTCACTGATGAGGACTCTAGGTTAGCCATCACCGACGCTGAGAGGCTTGAACAGATCAAGGAACGACTATCTTACCTCCTCCGAGGAGGCAATCTTTCGCGAGGAGCTGCCATGGCAGTCTCATCAGGGATTTCTGCCACACATACGGAGAGAAGGCTGCACCAGATGATGCTTGATGATGGGGACTGCGAACAGGTTCATCTGCATGTCCCAAATAAATCTCAAAGGCCTAATGTCACTGTTCGGAATTGGAATGACAAGGACTACTCTGTGGTGACCATCCGGTGCAAGGACAGGCCAAAGCTTCTGTTCGATACTGTTTGTACCTTGACAGACCTGCACTATGTTGTCTTCCACGCAAACATCGATGCCAATGATAATCAAG
Source organism: Dactylis glomerata (assembly GCA_007115705.1). Lineage (NCBI taxonomy): Eukaryota > Viridiplantae > Streptophyta > Magnoliopsida > Poales > Poaceae > Dactylis > Dactylis glomerata. The sequence continues at coordinate 4,072,672 of QXEO01000402.1, read as the reverse complement.
CGTACCAGGTGAATACACGTTAACCAACATCTTTGGGTAGTCCCTGCCATTATGTATGCTCATAAGATTCAGTATATGAAAATGCATAACTTCTTTGCAGGAATTCTATGTAAGACATGTGAATGGATCTCCAATGAATACTGAAGCTGAAAGATTGAGAGTCATCAAGTGCCTTGAGGCTGCTATTGAACGTAGGGTATCTGAGGTAGCAATCCATTAACTTACCTAAATGTAAAACTGCCCGAACTATCTTCTTAAGAAGCTTGTATTCACTGTTTTCCGAAATGTTGGTTTTTTAGGGTGTGAAACTTGAGCTGTGTACAAATGACAAGGTTGGCCTCCTGTCAGAGGTCACCCGCATCTTCCGCGAGAACAGTCTAACTGTCACAAGAGCAGAAGTGAGCACCAGAGGCAGGACGGCTGTCAATACATTCTATGTACGCGATTCTGCAGGAGAGGCAGTTGATCAGAAGACCATTGATTCCATCAGGGAAGCCATAGGCCATAACATTCAGGTAAAAGGCCAGCCTGAGCCAGCAGAGCCTCAGAAGAAAGAGTCTCCGACATGGTTCCTCTTCGCAAACCTATTTCGGCCGAGGTCTCTCTACAATTTGGGAGTGTTCATGCGTTGATGTCCTCATCAAATTCGAAGAACTTCTATGTACAAATCTTAACTGCTGAAGCAGTTAAAGAGATCTGGAGCCTACATTTGGTTCCAACAGTGCAGGATTAGGGGTACATAATATTAAGTTGTACATATACATTGTACATATGGTACATAATATTAAGTTGTACATATTTTGTAGATAAAGAATGTAAAATATAACTTTAGGAAGTACTATTTATAGGGAGATAGTATTAGATTCAGAACTGTTACTGCTTCAAAAATTATGTCCCCTTCGCCGAAAATAATCACCCGAGGGAAAAGTACGGGGAATTTTGCTATCTTCCAAGATACTGAAAATGAGAGGCCAAGTCGTCCCGCTTTGCTTTCAAATTATTGTAGCTATCCAGCAACTGGAATCTGCATGACTGCAATGGCTTCCTCAAATCCTGTGGAGGGCAAGCAGATGCAGGTCAGAAGCAAAAAAAAAGCATGCTATACTATCTTGTTTACACAAGCTTTGATGATAAAGACACATTGAATTGAGCTTTGTTTGTATCCTGAGACTGACAAAATGCCATGAAAAGCAAATCAGCTCATGTGTCTGACCTGCATCCTGTCATCTCACATTAGCTCCAATATGCAATATCTGATGGATGATGTGGTGGCGACGTCTGGCGGCTGCCTACAGATTGGTGGAGGGCCAAAAGAGTAGCTGAAACCAGAAGAAATAGTAGGTAGCAAGCCATCAGAGTTAGTTTGGAACATTTCTTACCTTTTGGGACCTCATCCGTAGTGCTTCTTTAGGGTCTTGTGGTGACTGATTGGAGTCACATATGTTGTTTGATTGGTGACATCTGACCTAGAAAGGCATGGGGGAAAAGGGCAGGAGCGCTGATAATGCACACCGAGGCCAGAAGAGTTAGAGCCTTCAACAGCAGGACAGTGCTGAGCAGTAAAGTAGCTTTGTGGCTGCATGATTTGCAGAGAAGATAGGTGTATGCGGAGCTTCACCATGAGTTGAGTGGAATTTAGAGAGAAAAATTCTTAGTGGCCTGCCTGATAAGCAGCTAGGCAGATGTTGACAGTGACAACATGAAGCCGCATCAGCTCAAAGCTGGTCAGCATTTCTTCACAGATGTAAATAGCGTACCTGATACATCTCTTGCTACAGGAGACGACCAAATGCAATAGCAATGTAATTTGCGTCCTGGCAAATAGAATTTCTCTGGATATAAGAGCATGCCAACAGAGTTCGGAAAAAGCAAACCATGTCAAAGTTTATCACTGTCAAAAAGGGCACTTCCAACATCGAACGCCATATTACAAAATACTGAATTTCAATTTCAATGTAGGATGTCGTTGCATTAGTTTGGGGAAAATAACAGGTACGAATTTGTGTTTGTTCAGATACATCTGACAAGTGAATCTGCATACAAGTCAAGAAAAAGAGAACAAAATCTCTTCATGTACTATTACATGAGTATAGCACAGTAGAGCAACTTCTTCTTGAGCAAGAGATACAACCTCCCATCTGCAACAGTGTTTGGTGGAAGGTATGCCGCGTAAAGTGTATCTTGGCCATCTACTTCTCTATTCCCGCATGTCCTCAACTTGAAGTTGCAATGGTAGTTAAAATGGGGCATGCTAAGGTCGCCAGGTACATGCCACCACATTAATCCAGGAACAAACTGAACTGCGAACATGAAAAACATATTTACACTGGATAAATACGGAAAATGGTCACCGCCTCCTTTTTTTGCCTTTCCCCAGCTGCCCAGATTTAAAAGCACTTTCCTGTTCTTGAAGAAAAGCCATTGCTTTTCCATACTTTTCAGCCCTCTCTTGCTCTTGTCTTATCCTCTCCTTCTCTTTCACAGCAGTCAGGAAATAATTATCTTTACGAAGCTCACGTACTGCCCCCTTCTGCTCACTCTTCAGGCGTTTCTTCAGCTTCTTCAGTTGTGCCCTTTCTCGGTCAGGATCATAATCAAGACCCTTTATGTAACTGCACAAGAGAAGCAAGGATACATGAAACCAATAATTAAACCTTTCACGAACAGAACAGAACAGAACATTATAGAACATAAAAGAACAGAGGACATCACAAGACAAGAAACTGGCAACACATAATTACAATAAATACATACTTTTCCTCAAATTTGGGATTCAGCTGCTTGATTGGTTCAGGCTTCTGCTTTCGCATTTGGAGTGGCTCTCTTGAAGCATAATGTTCATCACTTCTCTTCTTAATGAAGTCAATAACTTCATGACAAATTTCTCGTAACAGGGAAGGCAAGTCAGATTTTTCAAGAATTTGTTGCAGCAGAGAAGAGATGGGCATGAAAATTTCTGGAAAAGAGCGTAGCTCTTCATGTATAATTACAAAGCCCCTCAGACATTCAACCACAGATAGAAGCACACCAGTCCTGTTAAAAATGTATGGATATAAGATAAATATTGACATGTAGAAGACAACTTCCAGTATTCAATCATGAAACCACTAAAACCAGATGCTCACTTGAAATTGTCAGATGAGAAAAATGGGGAATCAGGATCCATGATCATGACTTCAATGATATTCATACGATTAACCTCCTGCACTTGTTCACTAATATGAAGCCATGGTTTCGATGTCTTGAGCTCCATAAACTGATCATTAATCTATACCAAACGAGATTCAACTTAATATAAAGCAGCAAACTAAAAGTATGCTCAATAACTGGAGAAAAACTTTAACTTACCTGATTCCCAACTTCTTTAAATGATGTTACCAGAAGGGTTTGCAGAAAACTAATAGCTTCAGGGCAAAACTTTTTAGATTCTTTAGTAGCCTGCAGATTGAAATTGTAGACATTATAGGCATTTGCTGCCGTAGAAGTGGAGGGAAGAAATTCCATGTTTACTTTGGAGTGAAGGATAAGGAGAAATTCAGCTAATAGGCTTTAGCCATTTATTTATTCAAGGTAATTAGGTCTCTGGAGCATACAATATGTAGTCATCAGGAAGAGAGAAAAAAGTTAAGACACAAGATACAACAAGGCTAAGCGCATACCGCAAGCACCATGGAGCACAAGAAAGAACCAACAGCTACATCTCGGCCAGATTGTATAGGGCATCGCATCAGATATTCACACATCAGCAGAAGAATTGGAGTTGCTACAACATGCCGGAAGTCAGAGCAGGGGAATATAAGAGACCATAACCTCAGGAGAAGCAATGTCTTCAAACTAGGCCAGCTGCTTTTTCCTGTAAGTTTATAAGAACACATAATAAAAATAGCAGGTTAACAACAACCAAACCAATTGACCGTTAAGAAATGGCTCACAAACCTGGAACCTTGATGTCTTCGCATAGACGAGTACGTGTATGAACAAGTCGTTCCCTCGCACAGATGGCAGCAAAATATGGAGTCTCTCCAGTCATCTCAATTAAGGGCTTGACAAGGGTATCAATTACTTTGAACTTCACTGGACTTTTAGTAGCTAAAACTGCAAAGTACTGCAGGAGAACACCATAGAAAACCTACAAAATATTTGTGGATACATTTGATGGATGCAATGCGAATTATAATGACTAGTAAAAATATATTGGATAACGGTAAGGTTAACCAAATGAGTTTAGTTAGTGTCACATACTTGCATTTTCTTTCTGTTTTCAGCCGTAAGCCTTATTGAATTGCAAGTACGGATCCGACTTATAATCTCAATGATTTCAGTTTCTGAACGACCATCTACCAAGGAGAATAGATCTTGTAAGTTATTTGGTGCTTCTATCACGAAAGGAAGATCTTCATCCTTGTAAGGTGGTTGCTTTGCATTATATACTTTCTTCAAATTGTGTGTGTTTGTTTTCAGTAATTTGTCCTCCGTAACTTGTCCTCTCTCTTTGACATCGTCATTTTCATCTTCTTCTACTGCAATCTCATCGTCATCACTTTGCTCCCAGTCTCTTGCTGGCATATTACCAAAGTCATTATCACTTGAATCCTCTTCATCACCAGCATCTTCATCATCATCCTCATCCTCACCACCGTCACTACTTCCTTCGTCACCAGATGCTACATCTTCACCAATCTTTCTACCTTCCTTCTCATAAATTTCTTCAACCCATCCCTTTTTCCTTTTTGCTGACTTGTCAACAGAGAAGGAATCACCAAGATCATCACCAGATATAGGATTTGAGTTATCCGCCTTCATATGGTGCCCACCCTCATTGTCATCGTCATCTTCATCAGAGGACTCAGCAGTTCCTGTCATTCGTTTGTGACGTTCCTTCTACAATGTCATTAAGCATCAGCAAGAAAACTAATTCAGTACTTCCATTAGCAAAAACACCAGTTATGTGGTAGAATTATAAGCTAAACCTAAAAATTCACAAAACTAACTGTGGGATGGATAGAACAAGTAAATACTAAATATGCAAACACTAGTTGCACCCTGTGCATAATTATATCGAACAAACCTCCAACTTCTCAAGATGTTCCTTTTCTTCCTGAGCTAGTTCTTCTGGGGTTTTTGTCCTGTCCGACGGGCGAGCACGTTGATCCATAACCATTTCTTTCACCAGTTTGTCGTATGTGTCTGGCTTTTCCTGGAATGCAACAAGCAAGATGCAACTTAAGTACAAGGAAATGAGAGATACAGCACATTTACACGTGGAATCGCCCATGCACAACAATCAAAATTTGTGAATAAGAAGTGGAGATGTTGCCGTAAGCACTTCATCCTGGGTACTGGTTATCAAATGAGAGAACTACCGATCTTTAGAATAGACACACAATCTAGTTCACAAAATCTGAAGCAAATCAACTAATGGCCCACTATGTCCAGTATACTATTTTCCTCTTCTCAAGTTTACATGGGTGGCAGTGTTTGGTGAGTGCACCGAGATTTCAAGCAAACCAAGGGTTACACTCATGCTACCGGCTCAATTGTCAACTGAAGCCATATAACATAATGAATAATCTTGTGAATTTATGATCTAAATTTGAGAACAAGCATTAATAAATGCATACCTTACTAAAAATCTCCTTCCCGGTCAGACCAGATGAACCTTCATGGATTGTACTTGAATTATCTTTAAGTGCATTCACTCTAGCTGACTCAGTCAGAGATAGAAGTGCGGGCGTCTGGGCCAACAATGCAAAGTCACTATCTAACTTGTCAACAAGATGCTCATCCGCTTCCTTTTCCTTGGCTTTTTGGGCCTGCAACAAGAAGAAAAAAAATGTTAATCCATCCACTTCATGCCACGACTATGGGAATAGGAGAATGCAGAATAACAAGTATGGTGTGTAAATCATGTACCCAAACAAACAGACCTGCGATATCAATCTACTGAGGTGATGCATAAAGCAGCAGCATATACCATAACTCAGTAAAATAAATATATTACATTACTGGTGGCCATATTGGACAAGCAGAGTCCAAGCCAGCAACGTGGAACAATAATGGAATCAGCAGGTAGGATTAGAAAGAGTGTAATAGTATCGTATTAGCATGCTGAAGGGTAAAGGGATCTAATATGTTTAAGTTCAAGCTATGCATCCATTATACGTGGATGCTATCCATTTCATGATAATTAATAAAGCAAGAAGAATCAACCTATTCTCTCGTGAAGGCTATGTCTATCCAATCCCTCATATCCACGTCTAGCTATCATCAGACCACTGACAACCACTAGGGTCATTTTTGTGACAAAAGGCACTCGGGCAGACATACAAAGCTATTAAGTAATAATAATTTGCAAGTAATAAACGAGTTCAAAAAAAAAGCAAGGCCCAGAGTAAGTAATAATTTGTAAGGAAAAACAATAACTTCTTTAAGCTTCAAAAGTGATAGGAAATGTTCTAGGTGATAGCAAGACAAAAAAGGGCAGCAACCAAAGTATGGAATAATGATCTTAATAGTTTATACACATAAGATACTCTACCTTGTAAAATTTACTCTTCAAAATGATCTCCGACATAACTTCCTTCTTGCTCTTGTGACCCTGCAAACAAAGAGTAAGTAGAATAAGGTCACAACATATGGATTACAGATCAGAATCTGAATGCAACTTAGTTCCTAAGAAAAATTACATGTGATTCTTCAGGCTGATCAATTTCTGAAGGAATGTCAATATTATGAAGAGATAAGCGCTTCTTTGAGAGGGTACTTTTACCTGAAAATGCAAACAGTTAAGCATATTAAACACATAGAACTGCCAACATCAGTTCCCGTCGATGGGGATTATGATCCTTCTAATATGATAACAGAAATATTTCATCCAATAACACCATCTTATGTTCTCAAATTTTGAGGCTAGCAAACAAAGTGCCAATATTAAAACTAGACCATGTCTGATGTAAGAAAAATCAGTAGTTTACATGGACATCGCAGGGGATTTTAGATACTGGACCATCACAAAAGAATTATAGCTGATCAAATATCTACAATAGAAAGATTAAGTTATGCTATCTTATCAGTTTTATTTGGACAGCCCTCCTAGATTCTTTTCTGAATCATATGTGTCGGATTCTAAACATGCTTCAGATTACAGTTGTTATTTGCCATGTTGAAGAAATTCTTGCCAAGTCAAATAACCGACACCTGCATGTGTTTGTAACACAAACATCTTTCAGAATAAACCTAGAGTGAATCAATTTCTGAATAGAGGGGAGGGGGATCTAAACTCAGTCCCAGTACAGTAATGTGCCTTACAAGACAACCAGAGCACCAAAGTTTGTTTTGTGGGCCATCAAGACAAAACTATCTATATTGGTTGGCGAACATTCATCTGTTAATCTTTTAGATGCTATATTTCAGATAATAAACAAATAACTGGCTTACAAAGCAAGTTTGCAAATATAAATGTGGTATACATATGTAGCACAGGAGTCGCCAGTACACTAGGAAGCACAAAACATGGGTGGATTGTTTATAATGTAAGATAAGATATTTAGATGAGAACGTAAACACACCTTCTTCATCACTATCATCACCAAGAGGAACCTCTTCATCGAAATCATCATTTCCCAAAAGCGTGCGAGAATGGTGGATGTCATCCTCGTCTTCCTCTCCATCGGACAGATTGTATTTGCTTACTCGTTTCAACTTCGCCTGGAAACCATGAGAAAGGGAGAAAACTTAACAAACTCTAGGAAAACACACTGCTACTGTTGCTAGCATGAGAAAGAACAAGGACACTAATCCATGGCTTTGTGTGTCCATCCTTGGGCCTAGGGATCTCAGCTACTAGAGAAATGCTGCACTGATAGAGTGACTCTATAGATAACAACGAGATACCGGCACATACCATGTGCTCTCGCTGCTGACGGAGGATAGCCTTATCGAACTCGGGCAGCGTCTCATCCCTCTCGCCGATCCGCCGGTCATGGAAGACTGACGACTTGGCGCTCTGCTCGAACTCCTTAAGCAGAGTGTTCTCCCTCTGCAACCAGCCATATCGCATTATCAAACCCAAACAACCGAGCTCGCAAATAAATTCGATAACTGGCAACAAATGATTTAGTCTTGGCGATTACCTTGTGGATAGCGTCGGAGCGGGAACGGGAGGTGCGTCTCTCCTCACCCTTGCGCTTCTTGCCGAGCACGTCAAACTTGCGGCGCGACCAGATGGCCTCGAAGGGGTTGCTCCGGTCCGCCGCCGCGGCCCCGCGCGCCTTCATGGCCACAGCCGCCGGGCCGTTCTTTCCCTTCATACTACCCTTGCCCTTCTTCTTGCTCTGCTTCCTGTCCGCCGCGGCCGCAGCAGCCGCCACGGGCTTCGTCTTCGCCATGGCCGAGACGAAGGAGAGCTAGGGTTTAGACAAAGTTTTATCGGCTCGCCTATATGAGATGGACTGTTGGGTTAGTTTACATTAGTGGGCCTAGGAGGCATCGTGAGCACCCGGCCCAGTATGATTACGGTACAAGAACAGTGAGCAATTGACTACTCCCTCCAATTCACAATAAACGTTGGTGCTAGTTGGTACAAAATCACCAATAATTATTATTTCAAAAAAAATCACCAATAATTATTATAGATCAAAGGGAGTATTTAAAAGAGGGTGAAAGTGAGTATTTTAGGGTGTACTAGGGGATATGCCCGTGCGTTGCTACGGGAATACATCAACTCGTGAGCCAAAACTATTTATGCATATGTGAAAAGTTGTAGTGTGATTTCTTGATCAACTCATCACTCAGTTGTGCGGCTGCTGATCCAAACCTGGACATTCAGATTTATGCTTCATGTATAAATAAAATAGCAATTCTAAGTTTGTACCAATCAAAAAATAAAACACTTACGATGATTCTAAGTGATATGTTGTGCAATGCGACCAGTTTGCCGTAGCATTGCTCCTGAAGCATTTGCAAAGTTCCAATAAAACTGATATATATTTTCTCCTACGGTTTTGTACTTCGGACACAGACCACACAAGGCACATTACACTTCAATCATCAATGACCCCATTTCCCTTTTTCAATATGATACATGCTACAAACAGTATAAAAATTACGGATTACAGAGCTCAGCTGCAAATTGCTTGTAGTCACGCAAGAACTAAAATTGATCGACTAATTGATTGTGTGTGCGCAGAGATCAACCAAGCAGCTCAAATTGGTAAGACCGACTACCTAAGATCCTGAATGCAATCAAGAAACAGATAAGTGGTGCTGACCTGGTGGATCGGGGGATACATGATAACATGGAGCTGGTGCGGACCATGCAGTCGAGGACCTTGTGGATGCTAGTCGCCAGCGGGATCAGCGATCCGACGTTCCCCTTGCCCGCGCCCGCGCCGGATATGCCCCACCCTAGAGACCAACGCCATGCTTGAGCTAGCTTTCCTAACAACGGCCTATTGCGGTGGAATCAGATTGCATATCGATGAATTGTTGTTGAAAGTAATGAGAAGGTAGGGTACCAAGTACCAACCCGTAGGTGCCCTTGCCAATCTGATCGAGCTTCTCGAAGCAGTCGACGCCGCGGGAGCTGAAAGACGGAGCACGGTGACTTAGGCACGGGAGGTAACGCTGCTGCCTTATCTCCGGCGTTGTCGTTATTGGGCGTGGGCGTGAGCGACAGAGGCTATGGAGGTAAGAGGAGATGCTAGGGCGCGATGCAGCGCCGCCGTCAAGGTCACTCGTGGAGAGATGGCGATAATTTGGGGGCGGGGTTTGGAAGCCAGCGCAGCCAAAGAAGCGCAGGTTTCACTGGGCCCGGCCCATGTGTACGATGGACGACGAAGTGCGACGACGAAGCGACGAACGGATGCCCTGATACGTCTCCAACGTATCCATAATTTTTTATGCTCCATGCTTGTTTTTACACCATTTGCTTAGTGTTTCGTTACACTTCGTGGCATTTTTATGCATTTTTCGGAACTAACCTATTAACGAGATGTCACAGTGTCAGTTCCCTGTTTTCTGCTATTTTTGTGTTTCAAAAATGTTACACAGGAAATATTCTCGGAATTGGACGAAACAAAAGCCAGACGTCCAAATATTTCACAGAGCTTCCAGAAGACCGAAGAGGAGACAGAGCTGAGCCATAGGGCGGCCACACCATAGGGCGGCGCGGCCTAGGGATGGCTCGCGCCCCTGGTGGTGTGGGCCCCCTGGTCCACCTCTGACGCTGCCCCTTCGCCTATAAGGACCCCCCGACGGAAAAAACCTAAATACCTGATCACTTTTCCAGAACACATCGCGATCCGCCGCCGCCGTCGACCCGAAGATCGGGAGGGTCCAGAAGCTCTTCCCGGCACCCTGCCGGAGAGGGGAATCGCCACCGGAGGCCTTCTTCATCGCCATGCTTGCCTCCGGCGTGATGAGTGAGTAGTTTACCTTGGACTATGGGTCCATAGCAGTAGCTAGATGGTTGTCTTCTCCACCATGTGCTTTATGTTTAGATCTCGTGAGCTGTCTTACATGATCGAGATCACCGTTATGTAATTCTACATGTTGTGTTTGTTGGGATCCGATGAATATTGGTGTTATGATTGAGTTGATGTGTTGAATATTATCTTATGTTATCTCTATGTTGTTTATGATCTTGCATGCTCTCCGTTGTTAGTAGCTATCTTGGCCGAGTAGTTGCTAGTGACTCCAAGAGGGGGTATTTATGCTCGATAGTGGGTTCATGCCTCTATTTAATCTGGGGGAGTGACAGAAACCTCTAAGGTTATAGATGTGTTGTTGCTACTAAAGGGAAAACAACATTCATATGCTCGAGGGCATATGCTTTGTTTACATTACACACTTTGCTTAATGCAGTTATCTGTTGTTCGCAACTTAATACTTGTGGAGTTCTCGGATTGATTCGCCACAAGTGGATTATTAGTCATAGATGCAGTTGGATGGCGGTCTATGTATCTTGTTGTAATGCCCAGAGTAAATCTTATAGTGATCCTCTCGACGTATGCACATTGTTTTTATTCTATCAATTGCCCAACTATAATTTGTTTACCCAGCATGTATTATTTTATCTTATGGAGAGACACCACTAGTGAACTGTGGACCCCGGTCCTATTTCCTTTATATTGCTATTACATGTTTACTTTATTCGCACTATTTACTTTACTCGCATATTACTATTGTTTTCTACTCGATACGCTCATACCCTTTGTTTCAAGCAAACCGGTGAGATTGACAACCTCATTGGAAGTTGGGAACAAAGTATTTGGTTGTGTTGTGTGCAGGTTCCATGTTGCCGCTCGCAAAGCAAAGCTTCGACGAGGTGCCCTATAAATTGTCCAAAGCTGTCACGAAGCTAGCGGGCATCACCTTCAGTCGTATTAAACCTCCTACTGGATTGATAACCTTGGTTTCATAACTGAGGGAAAACTTGCTGCTATATTCATCAAACCTTCTCTTGGGGTTTCCAACTGGCCGGTCATTTACTACATATTCCCACGTCAACCTGGCACAGAAGTATTCTGTCGCCGTTGTCGTGTATTAAAGAAGAAGCTTTCACACCATCATCACCGTGCGATCAACAAGTTTTCTGGCGCCGTTGCCGGGGAGGAAAGAAGACTTCTGCAAGGGGAGTTTTGCACGCACATCCTTTACTTTGTTTTAAGTTTTGCTTTTACTTTATTTTTACTTGCATCATTTTATCAAAAACACAAAAAAAATAGTATCCTTTGTAGTTGTTTTTACTTGTTTGCTTTTAGTTTTGCTAGAATGGCTACTCCTGAGAACACCAAGTTGTGTGATTTTACTAGCACTAATAATAGTGATTTTATCTGCACTCCTATTGCGCCACCTGCTCCTGCTGCAAATTTTTATGAGATTAAGCCTGCTTTGTTGAACCTTGTTATGAAAGAGCAATTCTCTGGTGCTAGTACTGATGATGCTGCAGCTCATCTCAACAATTTTGTTGAGCTATGTGAGATGCAGAAATATAAGGATGTTGAAAGTGATATTATTAAGCTTAAGTTGTTTCCTTTTTCTTTAAGAGGAAAAGCTAAGGATTGGTTGTTGTCTTTGCCTAAAAATAGTATTGATTCTTGGGCTAAGTGTAAGGATGCTTTTATTGGTAGATACTATCCTCCTGCTAAGATTATAGCTTTGTATAACAATATTATGAAGTTTAGTCAGTTTGATAATGAACATGTTCTCAAGCTTGGGAAAGAATGAAATCTATGATAAAGAATTGTCCCACTCATGGACTGACTACTTGGATGATTGTTCAAACTTTTTATGCAGGACTGAATTTGTCTTCAAGGAACCTACTTGATTCAGCTGCTGGAGGCACTTTTATGTCCCTTACTGATGAGGGTTAACTCGACAAATGTCCTAGATGAAGGACTTAGGATCGGGGGAATAGGGCGTCGGATGAACTTGAAGGTAAAGGTTAGTCGAAATAAGTGTATATCGAAAGTAAACTTGGGTGTTCAACCTGGCTTGCTTTCAATCTGCCCTATACCGTCCCCTCCTGGCCCCTATATATAGGTGGCCAGGTCTCGAGGATCGGGTAGGGTCCGATACAGATTACGATATCGACATACGGTAAGAACTCGTATTCGACTATCATTACAATTGATCCTAGCTTAACGGGCCTCAGGGGTACTCAACTAACGGGATCTATTAACTATACCCTTGTCAGTAGCCCCTGAGATTCTGCCAGAATTGCAGATTCGGGTTGAATCTCTAATATTTAAATCTTCGACTTGATAAATTCTTCGATTTCTTCATATCTTCAGATCTTCGACTTGGTCTTTCGACTTATGATAATTTTTTGTAAGGGGTTTTGATGAACAAGCCTGACAACTCTGACGGATCAAGAGGTCAGTTAACTGCCGGAACAGATACTTATCACCTACTTCAAATTCAATCCCCTTGGACTTGAATTTGGGATAGCGGTCAAACCCACTCTTTTGCCGCATTTAGGACTTACAAAGAATGAATCCCAGTGATTCTCAGGGTACCCAGTGCGTCCACCAGAATTTTCTTCGCGTCGTAGACACGGATACATACCAGCAGAGCGCATCCATGTGCGTATACCAGGCCACACAGGACGGATCCCGGGGTCTTACCTTCGTGATAAATCACGGCATTCGAGGCGATAACGCAACTCGAGAATCTTATATCGCAGCCAAGTTTTGACTGATAAAATCAAAGAAATTCGAACTTAAATTAACTTCTTCCAATTCGCTCCCGATGGGAGTAGCTCCTTTGCATTTTGTCGACTATATAGTCGAAGTTTTTATGATATACTTTCTTTATCTTCGATATTGACTATCTCATCCTCTATCGGGTGCGCGCTCAGCGCTCCCGATGGGAGTAGCCCCCGAGGCTATGTTTGAATACTTCTGTGACGATGTAAGGTCCCACCCAAGGGGACTCCAATTTGCCGTGGCTGTCTTGCCTGAGTCGCAAAACTAGATCTCCCACCACGAAGGATCGTGGACGAACTCGACTACTGTGGTAGTTTCGCAGGCTCTGTTGATACTGCATGGCTCTTTCTAATGCTTTATCTCTTGCTTCATCTAGTGCATCGACATCGTCTTGCAATGCTTCTGTTGATGTTGTTTCATCGTATGCCGTTACTCTTGGAGCCTCGTGTGTAACTTTTACTGGAAGCACAGCTTCTGCGCCATGGACCAGGAAGAAAGGAGTTTCTTGAGTTGCTGCGTTGGGCGTGGTTCTTAGACTCCAAAGAACGGAGGGCAATTCATCTACCCAAGCGCTCTTGGCTTTTTCGAGAGGTGCTAAGAGCCTCTTTTTTATCCCACTACATATCAGGCCATTGGCTTTTTCGACTTGTCCATTTGTTTTCGGGTGCGCCACAGATGCAAATTTGAGTTTGATTCCTAGTCCTTCGCAGTAACTCTTGAATTCCTTTGAAGTGAAGTTTGTCCCATTGTCCATGATGATGCTATATGGTACGCCGAAACGGAACACTATTGACTTGATGAAGTTGATCGCTGTTGTTGAATCTTGAGTTGTTACCGGGGCTGCTTCCACCCATTTGGTAAATTTATCGACTGCCACTAGCATGTAAACATGTCCTCCTGGCCAGGATTTATGCAACTTTCCCACCATATCGAGGCCCCATTGTGCAAAGGGCCAGGACAATGGTATTGGCTGTAACTCTGCTGCTGGTGCATGTGGCCGAGATGCGAATCTTTGACAGGCTTCACACTTCTGAACTATATCTTTCGCATCTTCGATGGCTGTTAACCAATAGAATCCTGCACGGAACGCTTTTGCCGCTATTGCCCTGCGGCTTGCATGATGGTCGCACACTCCACCATGTATATCTTTTAGTATTACTTGTCCTTCCTGAGGCGTTACACAACGCTGCAAAACACCGGTAATACTCTTCTTGTATAATTTCCCCTGCAACACGACAAACGCTTTCGATCGTCGAGTTATCCTCTTGGCTTCCACTGCATCTTCTGGTAATTGTTTATTTATCATGTATGCGAGATAAGGCTGCATCCAGGTTTCTTCTATCATCATGACTTCCTCGGGTTCCGGCGTAGCCCCCAAGCCTGCTGTAGTAGTCGAAGTTTTGACACTTTTTATTGACCTTTCCACTATTTCCTCCCAGAATACTCCCGATGGCACGGGTAAACACTGGGACCTGATATTTGCTAAGGTGTCGGCTTCTTCATTGCTGTTTCTGCTGATGTGTGAGACTTCGCATCCATCAAATATTCCTTCAAGGTAGTGATATAAGTTCTTGTAGGCCATCATGTTGTCATTGATTGTGTCGCATCTGTTCATAACTTGTTGGACGACAAGGTTTGAATCCCCAAATATGTTTAGTCGAGTTGCTCCGCATGCTTTGGCCATCTTCATTCCATGTAGCAGAGCCTCGTATTCTGCTTCATTGTTAGAAGCCTGCGGAAAACTCATCCTTAAGACGTATTTCAGCTTGTCACCATGCGGCGATATTAAGATTATCCTGTGCCTGCGCCTTGTACTCTCTTAGAACCGTCAAAGTACATTGTCTAGACACTCGATAAATCTGGCGGTCCCATGCTCTGCAGCTCCAGCCATTCTTCTGTGAAATCTGGCAAGATTTGCAACTTGATTGCCTTCCTTTTTTCATATGTGATGTCCATGGGAGATAATTCGATTCCCCACAAAGAGACACATCCTGTTGCTGAAGGATTGTTCAATATGTTCGATAGTGGCGCTTCATTGACCACTATAATTGGGTGCACCGTAGAGTACTGTCGCAATTTTCGTGCAGTTGTAAAAACACTATATGCGAGCTTTTGATAATGCGGGTACCTCTGTTTTGTCGGAGATAGCACTTCACTGATGAAATATACCGGCCTCTGGACGCCGTGGGCTTTTCCTTCTTCACTTCTTTCGACTACCAATACTGTACTCACCACCTGATGAGTTGCGGCGATGTAGAGTAGTAGTGGTTCTTTTTCTTTTGGTGCGACCAGCACTGGTGGCGCGGAAAGCACTTTTTCAGCTGTGCAAAAGCCGCGTCTGCTTCTTCTGTCCATTCAAATTTATCATCTGATTTCTTCATAAGTGCATAGAAAGGAAGCGCCTTTTCTCCCAATCGAGCAATGAAACGACTTAATGCCGCGACGCGTCCTGCAAGTTTCTGGACGTCGTGTAGTTTCATGGGTTTTCTCATTGTTAAAATTGCTTGAATATTCTCTAGGTTCACCTCTATTCCTCGTGCTGATACCAGGAACCCCAAAAGTTGTCCTGCTGATACGCCGAAGGAAAATTTTGTCGGGTTAAGCTTAAGCTTGTACCTGCTCAGGTTGTCAAAGGTTTCTGCCAAGTCGCTGATTAAAGATTGCACCTCTCTTGTAGTGATGACCACATCATCAATGTAGACTTGGATGTTGCGTCCTATTTGGCTCCCGAGGCAGTTTTGCATCATCCGTTGATAAGTTGCTCCTGCATTTTTTAGGCCGAACGGCATTACTTGGTAGCAAAACACTCCGTACGGTGTGATGAAGGCCGTTTTTTCTTCGTCTTCCTTCTTTAATTTGATCTGATTGTAACCAGAATACGCGTCCAGAAAGGAAAGCCTCGCGCATTGATACGTCTCCAACGTATCTATAATTTTTGATGCTCCATGCTTGTTTTTACACCATTTGCCTATTGTTTCGTTACACTTCGTGGCACTTTTATGCATTTTCCGGAACTAACCTATTAACGAGTTGCCACAGTGCCAGTTCCCTGTTTTCTGCTGTTTTTGTGTTTCAGAGTGATACACAGGAAATATTCTCGGAATTGGACGAAACAAAAGCCAGAAGTCTTATTTTTTCCGGGAGCATCCAGACATCCAAAGATAGGAAGGAGAGGGGCCACAGGCCACCCTCACATAGGGCTGGCGCGGCCCAGGCCCTGGCCGCGCCACCCCTGTGTGAGGAGGCCCTGGCAGCCCTCTGACATCGCCCCTGCGCCTATATAAAGCCTCGGGACGGAAAACCCTAAAGGAGTCGGCAATTTTCCAGAAAGAGTTCCGCAGTTCCGCCGCCGCCACCGACGAATTTCGGGGGACAGAAGTCTCTGTTCCGGCACCCTGCCGGGACGGGGAAGTGCCCCCGGAGCCATCTCCATCGGTCTCCATCGCCGTCTCCGCCGTCTCCATCGACCTCACCGCCATCCCCATCAACCTTGCTGTCTCCTATGATGAGGAGGGAGTAGTTCATCCCCGGGGCTGAGGGCTCTACCGGTAGCTATGTGGTTCACCTCTCTCTCCCATGATGTGATCTTTATGTGATCGTGATCTTTGTATCATGTTGAACAAGTAGATGTTATTATTCAGATATTATGCTACTCCTATGCTTAATTATTATAGTGTACTCTAGTGATGTTATTAAAGTAATTTATTCCTCCTGCCATGGTGTAACGGTGACAGTGCGTGCATCGTGGTGGTACTTTGTTTAGGCTATGATCGTGATCTCTTGTGGATTATGAGAGTAATTATTACTATGATAGTATTGAGTGATCTATTCCTCCTTTCATGGTGTAATGTTGACAGTGTGTGCACCGTGTTAGTACTTGGTCTAAGTTGCAATGATTTCTATCTTGAATTGTGATCTGATTTGGATGTCTCTATGAGTGGTGTTTGTCAAGTACTTGATGAACTTTAAGGGGTACTTCTGTAGCCACTACACAATGATTAGTGTTATTCAATAGGAGAGTAATTCAGAGTACCATATTGGAGAGAAGTTGTTTATTTGTTCATTCATGTTATATTGTTGGGAGTGTGTCCACTAGTGAAAGTATGATCCCTAGGCCTTGTTTCTAAGCTTTGCACACCGTTTACTTGCTGTTTTCTTACTTGTTTGCTCGCAGCGATATTTATTTCACATCACGTTTGCTACTTATAATCATCACTACCACTTGTATTTCACTATCTCTTCGCCGAACTAGTGCACCTATACATCTGACAAGTGTATTGGGTGTGTTGGGGACACAAGAGACTTTTTGTATCGTAATTGCAGGGTTGCTTGAGAGGGATAGCTTTGACCTCTTCCTCCCTGAGTTCGATAAACCTTGGGTGATCCACTTAAGGGAAAGTTGCTGCTGTTCTACAAACCTCTGCACTTGGAGGCCCAACAAGTGTCTACAAGAATAGAAGTGCGTAGACATCAAGCTCTTTTCTGGCGCCGTTGCCGGGGAGGTAAGGTAAAAGGTACTCGCATCCTCCTGTGTGAGTGCTCGAAGTTATTTCCTTTAGATTCTGCAATTATATCTTTTTGTTTCTTGTTTTTATTTTCACTAGTTAGGCTTAATGGAAAACAAAGAGTTCTGTAGTCTTTTTCCTGAGTTTAGATATGAAGTGTTTGAAGAGAAAATTGAAAAACCTTTGGAGCTTAATTTGCATACTAATAGTTTTGTTAGTATGAATGCTTTGAACACCGTTGTTGCTAATGCTATAGAAAAGTCTAAGCTTGAGGAAGCTGGTTTTGTTAAGCATGATATTTTTAGTTCCCCAACTTTAGTGGAGAAAATTTGCTCTGATAATATTTTATCTCCCATATGTGATGTTCCTTCTTATGATGATATGTTTGAAGAATATGCTTTGCGACATAGTTGTTCTCTAGCTTGTGATGATACTAAACCTCTAGTTTATGATGGCTATGATGATGAGTATAATATTTTCAGTTCACCTACTATTGAGGATAAAATTAGTTATGATTACAATATGCCTCCTATTTATGATGATTATGGTGATGAGAATAATTATTCTGTTGAATCTGCTCCTACTACTATTGTTCGTGTAGGGAGTATTAATCCTTTTATGCATGTGGCTCATGATAGGGATGCTTTATGTGATAGTTATATTGTTAGTTCTATTCATGATGCTACTGAAAGCTACTATGAGAGAGGTAAACATGGTTTGATGGATCTCAACAATATTGAGTTTCCCCTCTTTATGTTGCAATTCTTGAAGTTGTACTTGTTTTGCCTTCCTATGCTTTTTGCTTTGCGCTTTTATGACTTGTCTCTTTACAAGACTATTTTTTATAGGAAGTGGTTTAGATTTAAATGTGTTCCATACTTGCTTTTTGATGCTCTCTATTGCTTTAAATTCCTATATGGCACCTTTGCCTCAAGCGCGCCCACATGAGCATCTTTGCAAATTTCTGCGCCTAGCTCAAAGGCGTTAAAGAAAAGCACTCTTGGGAGATAACCCAATGTTTTTACTTTCAGTACTTTTTCTTTTATTTGAGTCTTGGAAGTTATTACTATTTTAATGACCGCTCCTTATCCTTTTTATTTTATTGTTGTGCCAAGAGAAGCCTCTAATTTGAGTGAGGTAAGATTTGGGGATGTTGCTGTCCTGAAACTGTTTTCGGTGCTGCACCGTAAAAATTCGTGAAAATTCTCTGTATATCTTTTGGACCTGCGATTTCTTGTGCATATGCCCCAGGTTATATCCAAACTTTTGTTAGTTGAACACTTTTTGATTTGAGCAACAGAAAATCCCTCAAAAATTCGACCTTTGTCAGCTGTTCAGTTTTGACAGATTTCTGCCAATATTTGTGTTTGCCACTTTATCACTTTCTTTTGAGTTCTTTTGATCACGGAACTTTTGGAGAGGTTGCTACAGTAGTATTTGCTATATATGTGGTGGTTTTGAGTTGAAACCTGAAGCAAATAGAGGATTGATTATATGTTATGCTACACTAATGTTGCTAATAGAATTGTGTTTAGTTTTGTATAAAGGAAGTTTTCAAGTGTAGGGATTGGAGAATGATGAGATGAGTTGAAGAATGGACAAAAGCTCAAGCTTGGGGATGCCCATGCATCACCCCAAGAAATATCTAAGAAGTACAAGCATCAAAGCTTGGGGATGCCCCCAAGGCACCCCTTCTTCATCGGCAAAAATCAGGTCACCTTTCAAGACACTATATTTTTATTGCTTCATGCACTATGTGTTTTTCTTGGAGCGTCAGTTGTTTTTATTTTCAGTATTAGTTTAGTTTAGTTTGCTGCAATAAATGGTTAGATCACATCATGTTTCTTTTGGAGGGAGATGAACTCCGTTTTTCATTTGCCAAGAACACTCCGTTTTTCACTCTTATCGTTTCAATGAGTGTTCTCTTTTTCTGCTACTGGGTTTAGTTTGCATTTTTCACCTTGATTTGCGTTCAGACCTTGTCATACCTTTTCATCAAGGTGTATTTTTTGCCTCTGATCTTTATTGGTTTTCATCAAAAGAGGTGTCTTAAAAAATTTCGAATGGTGTTGGAAAAGAGAAAAAGCTTTATGCAAAAAAGTGGTACAAGAAGGAGCTTGTGTAGACTGCGGCCTAGGCTTTTGCATGTCGTGCTTGATGTATTTTTGATAGTATGCTTAGTGGTTTTACTGTAGCATGACTTGTCTCAAATAACTGAGATTGCTTAATGAGCCCTTGAAAAAATCATGCGTTGTTTTAATTATTTGGAAGCATTATTTTGGTTTTCTCCTTGATGCTTTATTTGGGTTGACTTGGCGCATGCTCACACATGTTAGACTCTTACAAAGTCGCCATAGCCTCCATGATCATTTAGTTTTTGACTTTTGATGCCATTTTATGCTTCTTTTAATGTTGCTTTGTCGCTTTGCATGATTATGGCCATTATTGTTCTCTTAGTTGGTCGCTCCCAGTCTTTTGCTAGCCCTCATTTTGTACTGAGTATGAGCTCTACTCGTGCATCCAACTCCCAAAAACCAAGTTTGCCATTGTGTCCACTATAAATTCCTATGCATGGTATTTGTAAGCCATTCCAAGTAAAATTTCATGTGCTACCTTTCAAAAAAACCTTCAAAATACTTCTCATTTTGTGACACTATTTTCAGCTCATGGGGACGTAGTGGTCGGATTTGCTATCTTCCATATTGCTTATTCCAAAAAAAAAGAAAAAAAAGAAAGAAAGAAAAAAGGCACTCCTCCATGGAATGTGAATGTTGGTGGGCACCCGATGGAATCGGTTAGCCATGGTTTGAGAAAGGAAAAAAGGTGGGGAGGAGTGCCAAGCTTTATAAAAGAGCACAAAAGTGCCAATCTCTCTCTCAAAAACTTGCTTCATTTTTGTATGGAAGATAGTAAGAACCCCATTGCCAGTCGTTGACAAAGACAACCACCTCTCAAAACCAATTTTTATCTCTCTGTTTTACAAATGAAAAGCTCTAGCACATGTTTAATCACTGCTTCCCTTTGCGAAGGGCCTTTCTTTTACTTTTATGTTGAGTCACCACCTTCTTTCTTTATGCACCATTAAGAGAGCATAGTTGTCATTCTTAGTGTAATATGCATTGTCCCAAAGTTCATTGATTGATTCATATTGTTGGTTTCACTTATTCTCAAATTATTTGTATCTAGTCGCCCTCTTAAACTTGAAGGTGTCCTATGCATTTATGTTTTGCTCTCTTTGAAGGACAAGCTGAAAACCATTTGTATGTTTTTCCTTATGATTTGAACACACGTTCGACTTTCATTGTTTCATTTTCATGATCTTTTGTTTGTGTTCATTTGCATGTTTACAACATGGTTGCTAAGTTCTTATTGTCAAAATTATATCTTTCATGCCCATGTTTTAAGTTCTTATGATCCCAGCTCACAATGCTTACATACATGATCAAGATTGTGTAGGTGCATGTCACCTCAAAAATTATTTCTTTTGTTATCACTTACCTACTCAAGGACGAGCAGGAGTTAAGCTTGGGGATGCTGATACGTCTCCAACGTATCTATAATTTTTGATGCTCCATGCTTGTTTTTACACCATTCGCCTATTGTTTCGTTACACTTTGTGGCACTTTTATGCATTTTCCGGAACTAACCTATTAACGAGTTGCCACAGTGCCAGTTCCCTGTTTTCTGCTGTTTTTGTGTTTCAGAGTGATACACAGGAAATATTCTCAGAATTGGACGAAACAAAAGCCAGAAGTCTTATTTTTCCCGGGAGCATCCAGACATCCGAAGATAGGAAGGAGAGGGGCCACAGGCCACCCTCACATAGGGCTGGCGCGGCCCAGGCCCTGGCCACGCCACCCCTGTGTGAGGAGGCCCTGGCAGCCCTCTGACATCGCCCCTTCGCCTATATAAAGCCTCGGGACGGAAAACCCTAAAGGAGTCGGCAATTTTCCAGAAAGAGTTCCGCAGTTCCGCCGCCGCCACCGACGAATTTCGGGGGACAGAAGTCTCTGTTCCGGCACCCTGCCGAGACGGGGAAGTGCCCCCGGAGCAATCTCCATCGGTCTCCATCGCCGTCTCCGCTGTCTCCATCGACCTCACCGCCATCTCCATCAACCTTGCTGTCTCCTATGATGAGGAGGGAGTAGTTCATCCCCGGGGCTGAGGGCTCTACCGGTAGCTATGTGGTTCACCTCTCTCTCCCATGATGTGATCTTTATGTGATCGTGAGCTTTGTATCATGTTGAACAAGTAGATGTTATTATTCAGATATTATGCTACTCCTATGCTTAATTATTATAGTGTACTCTAGTGATGTTATTAAAGTAATCTATTCCTCCTGCCATGGTATAACGGTGACAGTGCGTGCATCGTGGTGGTACTTGGTTTAGGCTATGATCGTGATCTCTTGTGGATTATTGATGTCTACGCACTTCTATTCTTGTAGACACTTGTTGGGCCTCCAAGTGCAGAGGTTTGTAGAACAGCAGCAAGTTTCCCTTAAGTGGATCACCCAAGGTTTATCGAACTCAGGGAGGTTAGAGGTCAAAGCTATCCCTCTCAAGCAACCCTGCAATTACGATACAGAAAGTCTCTTGTGTCCCCAACACACCCAATACACTTGTCAGATGTATAGGTGCACTAGTTCGGCGAAGAGATAGTGAAATACAAGTGGTATAGATGATTATAAGTAGCAAACGTGGTATGAAATAAATATCGCTGCGAGCAAACAAGTAACAAAATAGCAAGTAAACGGTATGCAAAGCTTGGAAACAAGGCCTAGGGATCATACTTTCACTAGTGGACACACTCCCAACAATATAACATGATTGAACAAGTAACTTCTCTTGCTAAGGTACTCTGAATTACTCTCCTATTGAATAACACTAATCATTGTGTAGTGGCTACAGAAGCACCCCTTAAAGTTCATCAAGTACTTGACAAACACCACTCATAGAGATATCCAAATCAAATCACAATTCAAGATAGAAATCATTGCAACTTAGACCAAGTACTAACATGGTGCACACACTGTCAACTTTACACCATGAAAGGAGGAATAGATCACTCAAACTATCATAGCAATAATTATTCTCATAATCCACAAGGGATCACAATCATAGCCTAAACCAAGTACCACCAAGATGCACGCACTGTCACCGTTACACCAAGGCAGGAGGAATAGATTACTTTAATAACATCACTAGAGTACACAAAATATCTGAATAATAACATGTACTTGTTCAACATGCTACAAAGCTCACGATCACATAAAGATCACATCATGGGAGAGAGAGGTGAACCACATAGCTACCGGTAGAGCCCTCAGCCCCGGGGATGAACTACTCC
Source organism: Dactylis glomerata (assembly GCA_007115705.1). Lineage (NCBI taxonomy): Eukaryota > Viridiplantae > Streptophyta > Magnoliopsida > Poales > Poaceae > Dactylis > Dactylis glomerata. The sequence goes on along the minus strand of QXEO01000402.1, from coordinate 4,049,610 downwards.
CTCCTCATCATAGGAGACAGCAAGGTTGATGGAGATGGCGATGAGGTCGATGGAGACGGCGGAGACGGCGATGGAGATCGATGGAGATGGCTCCGGGGGCACTTCCCCGTCCCGACAGGGTGCCGGAACAGAGACTTCTGTCCCCCGAAATTCATCGATGGCGGCGGCGGAGCTGCGGAACTGTTTCTGGAAAATTGCCGAATCCCCTAGGGTTTTCTGTCCCGAGGCTTCTTATAGGCGAAAGGGCGATGTCAGAGGAGGGCCAGGGCCTCCTCACACATGGCTGGCGCGGCCAGGGGCCTGGCCGCGCCACCTGTGTGTGTGTGGGGCCCCTGTGGCCCACCTCCTACTCCTCTTCGGATCTCTGGAAGCTTCCGGGTAAAATAAGACTTCTGGCTTTTGTTTCGTCCAATTCCGAGAATATTTCCTGTGTATCACTTCTGAAACACAAAAACAGCAGAAAACAGGAAACTGGCACTGTGGCACTTGTTAATAGGTTAGTTCCGAAAAATGCATAAAAGTGCCACTAAGTGTAACGAAACAATTGGCAAATGGTGTAAAAACAAGCATGGAGCATCAAAAATTATAGATACGTTTGAGACGTATCAAGCATCCCCAAGCTTAACTCCTGCTCGTCCTCGAGTAGGTAAGTGATAACAAAAGAATAATTTTTGAGGTGACATGCACCTACACAATCTTGATCATATAAGTAAGCATTGGTGAGCTGGGATCAATAGAACTTAAAACATGGGCATGAAAGATATAATCATGACAATAAGAACTTAGCAACCATGTTGTAAACATGTAAATGAACACAAACAAAAGATCATGAATAATGAAACAATGAAAGTCAAACGTGTGTTCAAATCATAAGGAAAAACATAGTAAATGGTTTTCAGCTTGTCCTTCAAAGAGAGCAAAACATAAATGCATAGGACACCTTCAAGTTTAAGAGGGCGACTAGATACAAATAATTTAAGAATAAGTGAAACCAATCAATATGAGTCAATCAATGAACTTTGGGACAATGCATATCACACTAAGAATGACAACTATGCTCTCTTAATGGTGCATAAAGAAAGAAGGTGGTGACTCAACATAAAAGTAAAAGAAAGGCCCTTCGCAGAGGGAAGCAGTGATTGCAAGTTTTATAACCTTCAAAAATTATGGTACTTACCGGCTTTGAGCTCTCATTGCCCCCATCATAAGCATCTTGAATGGTTAAAGTTAATGCGAGAACAATTATGATGCATATGCTTGACAAATCATAAGTTGAAAACCTCGTGTCCCGTGAATACGAGTACCCAAACCATGCTACTTTACTTAGAGTCCCAAGCAAGGCTCTTGTCATTGTAAGTGTATGCATATCATTGAGAACCGCCAATGGGGTACCTCCGTGCCCGATGACATGGAACAAGCCCACACCAAAATGACAGGACAAGCAGACAATGAACACCTCGACATCTCTTTTATTTGCTATATTGTTTAGCTTTTTATTGTGAGATGCGTCGTCGAATGTTCACCATGGGTATGCTGCAAATTTCCACCATGAATTATGCATGGCTTAGATTGGCGGCCCGGCGTTTCCCTAACACATATACAAACTCCATGATCCCTACAAGATTCCCAATTCATTTCACACAGCGGGCATCCATAAACAAAAGATCACGATATCAACTCAAATAAGAAGTGCAATGTTGAAAGCTTGCCCCATGACAGCATGGCTGGGCTAGAATCCAACTTACAACTTGCAAGCATAACAACTCAACATAAGAGACCACAATGTCAAATTTTTAAGAACAGGAAAAAGTAAAGTGTGCCTTCCGGTTCGTGAGAGCTTTACTAACCGAGTTTCGCATAACACTGGTAAGAGTTTAATTTGAAGAGAAAATAAAAGCAAGTCAAATTTACTTGGAATAGCAAATTGCTAGTAGGTATGTATGGTGGACACTTTGGAAAACTTTGGCTTTTAGGAGTTGGATGCACGAGTAGAGCTCATACTCAGTACAAGGCGAGGGCTAGCAAAAGACTGGGAGCGAACAACTAAGAGAGCAATAATGGCCATAATCATGCAAAGCGACAAAGCGACATTAAAAGAAGCATACGATGGCATCAAAAGTCAAAAACTAAATGATCATGAAGGCTAATGGTGACTTTGGATGAGTCTAACATGTGTGAGCATGCGCCAAGTCAACCCAAATAAAGCATCAAGGAGAAAACCAAAATAATGCTTCCATACAATAAAAACAACGCATGATTTTTTTCAAAGGCTCATTAAGCAATCTCAGTTATTTGAGACAAGTCATGCTACAGCAAAACCACTAAGCATACTATCAAAAAGACATCAAGCATGACATGAAAAAGCCTAAGCCGCAGTCTACACAAGCTCCTTCTTGTACCACTATTTTGCACAAAGCTTTTTCTCTTTTCCAACACCATTCAAACTTTTTATAAACACCTCTTTTGATGAAAACCAATAAAGATCAGAGGCAAAAATACACCTTGATGAAAAGATATAACAAGATCTGAACGCAAATCAAGGCGAAAATGAAAACCAAAAGCAGTAGCAGAAAAAGAAGAACACCCGGTGAAATTGTAAGAATGAAAAACGGAGTGTTCTTGGCAAATGAAAACGAGTTCATCTCCTCCAAAAGAAACATGATGTGATCTAACCATTTATTGCAGCAAACAAAACTAAACTAACTAAGAAAACTAAAACAACTGACGCTCCAAGAAAAACACATAGTGCATGAAGCAATAAAAATATAGTGTTTTGAAAGGTGACCTGATTTTTGCCGATGAAGAAGGGGTGCCTCGGGGGCATCCCCAAGCTTTGACGCTTGTACTTCTTGGATACTTCTTGGGGTGATGCATAGGCATCCCCAAGCTTGAGCTTTTGTCCATTCTTCAACTCATCTCATTAGGGGTGGACACAAAGCTCGAGGCTCGAGGCTTGGCTCGGGCTCGTCAAGGCTCGGCTCGGGCTCGGCTTGACTCGAAGGTTGAACAAGCCAAGCCTAAACCTTGCTAGTTAGGCTCGAGGCTCGACAAGCCAGCTCGGCAAAGCTCGCAAGCTGGCTCGAAGGCTCGGTAAATTTAAAAAAATGTTGTTGATAAGTGAGAGAAGTATAATTTTCTCATATATACACCTTCATTCTGTTGTGAAGAGATGACAACTAGAACCAATTATATTATTATACGATGTTAAAATTCTTATTTGTTTTTATTGATCAAATTCTCCTACAGTTCTCATGGGCAACACTTCTTTTTTGAACACGGGAGCAGGGGCAACACGTCAGACTACTATTGCAACTCTACAGGAGTACTCCCAGTTCCTCAATCGTGTACAAAAAAGACTTGGCTGCATTCTTGAAGTCCGAGTTGCACATCGCGGCATCCGCGTGCAGGGGATCCAATAGCTGCGAGCTCCCTAGCTAGCTCCCGGGCATCGCCGGCGGAGTGTTGGCGAACAAAAGGAGCAGGGGTAGGGAGGGCAGCCACATAATGGAAAGGAGATGTGGCGGCCGGCGTTGGTACCGCTGGGCAGCCGTTTGTGGCGGCGTGACAGGGACAGGGATGTGGGGAATCCCGTGTGGTGCGGGGGCCTGGCACGTCAGTCTCTCTCGTCGTGCTTCAGGGCAGGGGCTAGGGACGCAGGCACGACATGGAAGGAGGAGGAGATGGCGGCAGTCAGCGGTGGCGGGAGGCGGTGGCCCTAGCTAAACGATGGAGGGAGCAGGGTCGATTCGTGTGGGGATTGGGGATTTTTCACGAGGGATGCGTTGGTCTGGTTTAGGTCGTCCGGCTCGTCGAGCCATTCGAGCGAGCCTCGAGCCTGGCGAGCCGAGCTGCGAGCCCACTTTTCAGTCATTTGACAGCACCAAGCCGAGCCTAGGCTCGGCTCGAGTTTTGCGAGCCTGACCGAGCCGAGCCACGAGCCGGCTCGGCTCGGCTCGATTCCACCCCTACATCTCATCATTCTCCAATCCCTACACTTGAAAACTTCCTTCATACAAAACTAAACACAATTCTATTAGCAACATTAGTGCAGCATAATATATAATCAACCTCTCTTTGCTTCATGTTTCAGCCCAAAACCACCACATATAAAGTATATACTACTGTAGCAACTTCCCCACAAGTTCCATGATCAAAAGAACTCAAAAGAAAGCGATAAAGTGGCAAATACAAATATTGGCAGAAATCTGTCAAAACTGAACAGCTGACAAAGGTCGAATTTTTGAGGGATTTTCTGTTGCTCAAATCAAAAAGTGTTCAACTAAGAAAAGTTTGGATATAACCTGGGGCATATGCACAAGAAATCGCAGGTCCAAAAGATAAACAGAGAATTTTCACGAATTTTTACGGTGCAGCACCGAAAACAGTTTCAGGACAGCAACATCCCCAAATCTTACCTCACTCAAATTAGAGGCTTCTCTTGGCACAAAAACGAAATAAAAAGGATAAGGAGCGGTCATTACAGTAGTAATGACTTCCAAGACTCAAATAAAAGAAAAAGTACTGAAAGTAAAAACATTGGGTTATCTCCCAAGAGTGCTTTTCTTTAACGCCTTTGAGCTAGGCGCAATAATTTGCAAAGATGCTCATGTGGGCGCCATGTAAGAGCTTGAGGCAAAGGCGCCATATAGGAATTTAAAGAAATAGAGAGCATCAAAAAGCAAGTATGGAACACATTTAAATCTAAACCACTTCCTATGAAAAATAGTCTTGTAAAGAGACAAGTCATAAAAGCGCAAAGCAAAAAGCATAGGAAGGCAAAACAAGTATAGCTTCAAAAATTGCAACATAAAGAGGGGAAACTCAATATTGTTGAGATCCATCAAACCATGTTTCCCTCTCTCATAATAACTTTCAGTAGCATCATGAATAGAACTAACAATATAACTATCACATAAAACATCCCTATCATGAGCCACATGCATAAAAGGATTAATACTCCCTACATGAACAATAGTAGTAGGAGCAGATTCAACAGAATAATTATTCTCATCACCATAATCATCAAAAACAGGAGGCATATTGTAATCATAACTAATTTTCTCCTCAAAAGTAGGTGAACTGAAAATATTATACCCATCATCACAAGCTAGAGAACTACTATGTCGCAAAGCATACTCATCAAACATATCATCATAAGAAGGAACATGGATAGCACTAATGGTACAACAATTATTAACCTTAGAATTGGTACCAAAAAGATTTTCAATATCAAAAGTAGAGTGCTTTTCCCAATCATGATCACTAACATAGGTAACAGGCATAGGAATATCATCCCAATCCGAATTATCATAATCTATAGCAGGATCATAAAGCTTAAGGGAAGATACCGTGTCCTCTCGCCTTTTACTCCTCCTCTTCTTCTTCTTCTTCTTCTTCTTCTTACTCTCTCCTTTAGGAGGGAGAGACTTGAAGGGCATCTTCTCCACATATTCTTTAGGAGGGAAAGGCATCTTCTCTACATAATCTGGCTTGCTGACAGAAACAACAGAAGAAACTTTGGAGGATTCCTCCTCTCTATTAATAAGATCGAAACATCTATTAGTCCTATCATAGCTTGGCAAATCATCATGTTTAATAAGATCTTGTAAGTAAGTATTTGCGAGGCAATCTTTAGCACAATAGAGATGACAACCAAGAAGGGTGCTATTAATATCAACATCATTCATATCAACCAAAGAAAGCTTTCTAGATATCTCTTCACAATTCAAAAACAAAGTAAGCTCATCATGTTGATTGAGAGTAATCTTATCATCACAATACAAATCTGCGGTACTCGTTCGATTAATTGGGCATTGAAAATTAAAGTGACCTTTTTCACCGCAAAATTCACAAAGAAAAGGATAAAGCTCACAAACCCATTCGCCAAGCACATCTAGATCCTTGAGCCACATGCTGGTTTCTTCATTTGCGTGGGTGATGCAATAATCTTCCTTGTTGTAACTCTGTTCACAAGGTCTATGTACTCCACAAAAATTAACATGCTTATAAGAAATAGGACTTTTAGAAGTTTGAGCATGTTTATTGCAATCATCAATAACAATATCACTTTCTATGCAAGTGTCCTTAAAAGGTTCATGATACACGTCCCCATTTCCTTTAGGAACATTCATATGGGAAGCAAAGGCTTTAAAGCAATCAACCATAATTTGAGGATCAAGACCATATTTAGCACTAAGCTCTTGAAAAGTAGCAGTTTCAGCGAAAGACTTAATGCAATCAAACTCATAATTCATACCTGATCCTTTACCTTTGTCGTTTTCCCATCCTTCAACATTCTCTTGTATACGGTCAAGAAGTTTCCACTTAGCATCTTCCTTCATATGAGTGAATGATCCAAAGCAAGAAGCATCCAAATAATCCTTATCAGGAAGAGTAAGCCGTGCATAAAAATTATTAATAACAATATTGCGGGGAAGATCATGAATAGGACATTTATGCATTAGTAACTTCAATCTTCCCCAAGCTTGGGCAATGCTTTCTCCCTCATGCGGATGAAAATTATAAATGTAATTCCTATCTTTATAAACCTGACTAGAAGGATAGAATTTAGAATAAAAGAGAGGTTCAATTTCCTCCCAATCAATAGATCGGCCATCCTTCAATGTTTTATACCATTCCTCAGCTCTGCCTTTCAGCGAAAAAGAGAATAGCTTCTTCTTAACTTGGTTCATTGAAATACCTGCACACTGGAACAACTCACATAATTCATGTATAAAGAGCAGATGATCACCAGGATGGACAGTTCCATCTCCTAAATAGCAGTTATCCCTAATATGTTCAACAATCTTCATAGGTATTTTAAAAGGATGGGGAGCACAAGCATCATTAGAAACATCACATATGGGAGATAAAATATCATCAGAGCAACCTTTCTCCACTAAAGCTGGGGGACTAAAGATATCATACTCAACAAAACCAGCTTCCCCAAGCTTAGACTTTTCTATAGCATTAGCATTAACAGTATTCAAAGCATTCGTACTAATAACATTGCTATGCGAAATAAGCTCCAAAGGATTTTCAATTTTCTCTTCAAATCTAAAATCAGGAAAAAGACTAAAGAACTCTTTGTTTTCCATTAAGCCTAACTAGTGAAAATAAAAACAAGAAACAAAAAGATGTAATTGCAGAATCTAAAGGAAATAACTCCGAGCACTCACACAGGAGGATGCGAGTACCTTTTAGCTTACCTCCCCGGCAACGGCGCCAGAAAAGAGCTTGATGTCTACGCACTTCTATTCTTGTAGACACTTGTTGGGCCTCCAAGTGCAGAGGTTTGTAGAACAGCAGCAAGTTTCCCTTAAGTGGATCACCCAAGGTTTATCGAACTCAGGGAGGTTAGAGGTCAAAGCTATCCCTCTCAAGCAACCCTGCAATTACGATACAGAAAGTCTCTTGTGTCCCCAACACACCCAATACACTTGTCAGATGTATAGGTGCACTAGTTCGGCGAAGAGATAGTGAAATACAAGTGGTATAGATGATTATAAGTAGCAAACGTGGTATGAAATAAATATCGCTGCGAGCAAACAAGTAACAAAATAGCAAGTAAACGGTATGCAAAGCTTGGAAACAAGGCCTAGGGATCATACTTTCACTAGTGGACACACTCCCAACAATATAACATGATTGAACAAGTAACTTCTCTTGCTAAGGTACTCTGAATTACTCTCCTATTGAATAACACTAATCATTGTGTAGTGGCTACAGAAGCACCCCTTAAAGTTCATCAAGTACTTGACAAACACCACTCATAGAGATATCCAAATCAAATCACAATTCAAGATAGAAATCATTGCAACTTAGACCAAGTACTAACATGGTGCACACACTGTCAACTTTACACCATGAAAGGAGGAATAGATCACTCAAACTATCATAGCAATAATTATTCTCATAATCCACAAGGGATCACAATCATAGCCTAAACCAAGTACCACCAAGATGCACGCACTGTCACCGTTACACCAAGGCAGGAGGAATAGATTACTTTAATAACATCACTAGAGTACACAAAATATCTGAATAATAACATGTACTTGTTCAACATGCTACAAAGCTCACGATCACATAAAGATCACATCATGGGAGAGAGAGGTGAACCACATAGCTACCGGTAGAGCCCTCAGCCCCGGGGATGAACTACTCCCTCCTCATCATAGGAGACAGCAAGGTTGATGGAGATGGCGATGAGGTCGATGGAGACGGCGGAGACGGCGATGGAGATCGATGGAGATGGCTTCGGGGGCACTTCCCCGTCCCGGCAGGGTGCCGGAACAGAGACTTCTGTCCCCCGAAATTCATCGATGGCGGCGGCGGAGCTGCGGAACTGTTTCTGGAAAATTGCCGAATCCCCTAGGGTTTTCTGTCCCGAGGCTTCTTATAGGCGAAAGGGCGATGTCAGAGGAGGGCCAGGGCCTCCTCACACATGGCTGGCGCGGCCAGGGGCCTGGCCGCGCCACCTGTGTGTGTGTGGGGCCCCTGTGGCCCACCTCCTACTCCTCTTCGGATCTCTGGAAGCTTCCGGGTAAAATAAGACTTCTGGCTTTTGTTTCGTCCAATTCCGAGAATATTTCCTGTGTATCACTTCTGAAACACAAAAACAGCAGAAAACAGGAAACTGGCACTGTGGCACTTGTTAATAGGTTAGTTCCGAAAAATGCATAAAAGTGCCACTAAGTGTAACGAAACAATTGGCAAATGGTGTAAAAACAAGCATGGATCATCAAAAATTATAGATACGTTTGAGACGTATCAATTATGAGAGTAATTATTACTATGATAGTATCGAGTGATCTATTCCTCCTTTCATGGTGTAATGTTGACAGTGTGTGCACCGTGTTAGTACTTGGTCTAAGTTGCAATGATTTCTATCTTGAATTGTGATCTGATTTGGATGTCTCTATGAGTGGTGTTTGTCAAGTACTTGATGAACTTTAAGGGGTGCTTCTGTAGCCACTACACAATGATTAGTGTTATTCAATAGGAGAGTAATTCAGAGTACCATATTGGAGAGAAGTTGTTTATTTGTTCATTCATGTTATATTGTTTGGAGTGTGTCCACTAGTGAAAGTATGATCCCTAGGCCTTGTTTCCAAGCTTTGCACACCGTTTACTTGCTGTTTTGTTACTTGTTTGCTCACAACGATATTTATTTCACATCACGTTTGCTACTTATAATCATCACTACCACTTGTATTTCACTATCTCTTCGCCGAACTAGTGCACCTATACATCTGACAAGTGTATTGGGTGTGTTGGGGACACAAGAGACTTTCTGTATCGTAATTGCAGGGTTGCTTGAGAGGGATAGCTTTGACCTCTTCCTCCCTGAGTTCAATAAACCTTGGGTGATCCACTTAAGGGAAACTTGCTGCTGTTCTACAAATCTCTGCACTTGGAGGCCCAACAAGTGTCTACAAGAATAGAAGTGCATAGACATCACGCATCCCGCTGTTGAATCAATTATCTGATCGATGCAGGGTAGAGGGAAGGGATCCTTTGGATAATGCTTATTGAGAGAAGTGTAGTCGACACATACTCTTTGTACGTCTGTGTTCTTCTTGGGTACGATAACTGGGTTCGATACCCAACTCAAAGTTTTGATTTCTCTGATAAATCTGGCATTTTCCAGCCTATGCAATTCTGATGCTATCGCCTTCCTTTTAGGTTCATCAAATCGTCGTAATGGTTGCTTGACTGGCTTTGCCTTGGGATCTACATTTAATGCGTGCTCGACGAGTTCCCTGGGAACCCCTGGCATGTCTGATGGACACCAGGCGAAGATTTCCCAGCGCTCACAGAGGAACTCGACGAGCGCGCTTTCCTATGCGGGATCCAAGTTCACCGCAATTGATGTCGTCTTGTTTGGATCTGTAGGGTGGACCTGGATCCTATTCGAGTCCTGAGTTGTGTCGAAAGCCTGATCTGGCAGGGATCGTCCAACGTCGGGTAGCACATTATGATCTGTTTCTCCTTTTAGCCTCTCATATTCTGCTGTCATGCCAAAGGTTTGCGCCATCCTATTGAATTCTCTGTCACATTTGTTGGCTACTTCAAAGCTCCCTTGCACTGTAATTGTTCCTTTGGGTCCTGGGATTTTTAGCGTAAGATACGCGTAATGAGGCACTGCCATGAATTTCGCAAATGCTGGGCGCCCCAGGATTGCATGGTATTGTGACGGCCAGTCCATAACTTCAAATTCCAGCTTCTCTCTGTGGTAGTTGCTGCTACTGCCAAAGCAGACGTCGAGTTCTATTCTTCCCAAGGGGTAGTTTGCGGCTCCTGGTACTATTCCATGGAAGGAGCAGTCTGTTGGCTTTAAACTCGACAGCAAAATACACATTGCCTTCAATGTTCTAGCATATATCAGGTTGATGCCACTCCCTGCGTCCACAAATACTCTTCCGATGTCGTACCCTCCTATTTGTGCCTTTAGAACCATAGCGAGTGGCCTGGCCTGGGAACTTTCCTTGGGTGGTCTGCTCTACTGAACTTAACTGGTTGATCTGACCACCGCAGGTACTCTGTAGTAGCTGGTGGTGACGATATTGCTAGGTTTACTTGCCTGGATATGCTCTTTCGCTCTTTCTTTGACTTAGGCACCGGTTGAATCATAGCTGATATATAAACTTTTGACTCTAGGTGCCTTGCTAGCCTTTGCATTTGATATCCTTGAGTTGTGTGCTTCTCTTCTTGCCATCCTCCTTGGTTTGAACCCATGGCGCTTTGTAGCCTTAGGAACGTTCTACAATCCTTCATCTGGTGATTTGAGACTCTTTTCCCATCATGATATGCGTAGTAGATTCGACAAGGTCCGTATAACATATCCTCGGCCGAAGGACCGGAGTATCTCGATTTTTCTACTCCTTTTGCCTGAAACTTCCTGTTTACATATCCTTCCTCTTCTTCTACTACGTAGCCCGCGGCTACCTGATTTCGCCTTCCTTGGTTATCCCTGTTGCGGTGTCGTCTCCTCTGTCTGCTTATTCTGTCGACTTGTGGTGAACGTCCTCTTTTGTTATTATATGCGTCCTCTCCATCAGCAAATTTGTTGGCTTCTTCCATTAGCTCGGCTACTGTCGTAGGTCTTGTTCTTCCTATTTCTTCCACGAGATCTGAACGACGAAGTCCGGCCGAAAAAGCTTCTATTGCTCATTCGTCGGAGACGTCCTCTGCTGAGTTTTTGATTACACTCCATCGTTGTATATAAGAACGTAGAGTTTCACCTTTCCTTTGCACACATGCCTTAACTTCCTCCAGTGATGCTGGGCGCTTGTACGTTGAACGAAAATTTCTTGCGAATTGGCTTTCGAGTTCTCCCCAACTTCCAATGGATTCGTTGGGTAGGGTATTCAACCACGACCGTGCTGCGCCGGTGAGGTGTAGCTGCAAACTTTGCATTGCAATCGCTTTTATTCCCCCTAATATCTGCACTGCCTGTAAATAGTCCGATAACCACAGGGTAGGTTATTGCGACCCGTCATATTTATGTTGATCGTGTGGTAATTTGAATCCTTTGGGTACCCGCGTTTTGCGAACCCTGCGGGTAAAGCATAATGCGCCCATCTCTTTATCGTCATCTTCATAATTTTCTTCCCTCCAGGCGTGGCATGATTTATTTACTCGAGCCTGTGCTATTATATTTCTTGCGTCCTCCTTCCTCTTTTGTTGCCTTTTCTCTTCTGATGACTCACTATACTCGTTATCTACGAAGTTGTATCTGAGCTTTTGCTTTTGCTTTTCCTTGTAGCTTGTCGACTTTGCGTCTGGATCTTTTTCCCTGATCTTGCTCTCTACTATTCCGAGACTTCGTATCGCAGCTCGGTGCATATCTTCTCGCGGATCCCCGGGTTCTGGCCTTGTGGTTAGTAAATACGCCTGTGCTGCTATCAACACTGCCTCTGGCGTTTCTTGCATGAAGTCATCTTTCTCCTCTTCTAGCTGTGGGGTAGGGCTCCTCGAGTACCTTTCTTCTCTGCTGCGTGATGTTGCCCCCCTGTTGTGTTTTGGGTCTTCGCGCCTTTCTCTGCTGTACTCGGAATCCTCACTATAGTCATCCCAGTATTCCTCCCTTGATATACTGTTATTGTTTTGAAGGACCGTGTCTCTTTCCTCCCTTAGTTTCTTCCTATGTTGGTATAATGCATACTGATATCCCATTAGAACTTATCTTCTCGATCCTTCGGGTACTTCTGTACCATGATTGATAGCTGACTTGATCATTCTCCATTCGCCAGCCGAAACGTGGACTTTTTTCCTTATCCTTTTTGTTGTGTTCGTTTATTTTGTCGACTTGCCTATCGACCTTCTTACTTCCTTCGTTGTTGTTTTCTTCTTCTGCCTCAGTGATAATGACGCATAGCTGATGTACTTTGGAGATGCCACTGCTTCCAACGGCGAAGTCCCTTGCGCTGTTGTGTGTTTGACACGCTCTTTCTTCTGAGTCAAAATTTTCCCGAATTTTGTCGCCTTATGTGATTGGTGCTTTTTCCAAGCTGACCGGCGAGTTTACCTCGCTGGAAGAGCCTTCTGATGATTCCAACATTACCTCTCTTTCGGGCTTGCTCGCCGACGGATCTGGTTTCGTCGAATCCGAGAGGCGAGATGAACCCGATGGTCCGACGAAGATGCTCAAACTTCCAATTGTTAACTTCATCTCTTGACTTCCATTGAGTTCTGAACTGCTATTGGCTAAAAGCGAAAAAGCCGTCGAATTCATGATTCCAATGCCTAGTTCCCCATGGTCGGCGCCAATTGACGAGGGTTAACTTGAGAAATGTCCTAGATGAAGGACTTAGGATCGGGGGAATAGGGCGTCGGATGAACTCGAAGGTAAAGGTTAGTCGAAATAAGTGTATATCGAAAGTAAACTTGGGTGTTCAACCTAGCTTGCTTTCAATCTGCCCTACACCGTCCCCTCCTGGCCCCTATATATAGGTGGCCAGGTCTCGAGGATCGGGTAGGGTCCGATACAGATTACAATATCGACATACGGTAAGAACTCGTATTCGACTATCATTACAATTGAGCCTAGCTTAACGGGCCTCAGGCGTACTCAACTAACATGATCTATTAACTATACCCTTGTCACTTACCTTGGGTGCCGCAACAAAGCTTCTCGACAATATGATGGTAAATTACTCTGAATGGCACACCGAGAGAGCACCACAAGGTAAGAAGGTAAATTCTGTTGAGGAAACCTCTTTCTTAAGTGATAAGATTGATGCTATTATGCTTATGCTTTCAAATGATAGGACTCATGTTGATCCTAATAATGTTCCTTTAGCCTCTTTGGTTGCTCAAGAAGAGCATGTTGATGTAAACTTCATTAGAAACAATAATTTTAACAACAATGCTTATAGGAACAATTTTGCTAGTAACAATTATAGGCCGTATCCTTCTACCAATGGTAATGGTTATGGTAACTCTTATGGTAATTCCTCCAACAACACTAGGGCCGCGCCCTCCGAGCTTGAGGTAATGCCCAAGGACTTCATTGGTAAGCAAAATGCTTTTAACAAGTCTATTGAGGAAAAGTTAGGCAAAATTGATATTCTTGCTTCTAAAGTTGATAGCCTTGCTCATGATGTTGAACTTCTAAAATTAAAAGTGTTGCCTAATGATGTGAAAGAGAACAATACTTTTTCCACTGCTAATGCTATCCAAGTTAGAATTGATGAAAATGTTAGGATGCTAGCAGAATTGCATGCCAGGTGGGAAAGAGAAGATGAGATGGCTAGAGAGATAAAGGTATGTACCATTACTACCTCTAATGATGTTATTCCAAATACTATCAATCCTCTTACTTTGATTGGTGTAGAGAAAACTCCTACTCCTAGTGTTAAAAAGCCTAAAACTGCCAAAACTTTTTCTCAAAAGAGTGCTGAAATTTTTCAGAGTGTAGGAGATGATAGCTCTATTTCCTTTAATGATTTTGATGTTGATGGCTACAATATATCTGAAGTTATTTTGTTCTTGCAAAAGCTTGCTTTGACTCCTAATGCTAGTTCTTTAAATGTTGCTTTTACTAAGCATATTACCAATGCTCTCATGAAAATTAGGGATGAAAAGTTGAAGCAAAAAGCTTCTGTTCCCAAGAAGTTAGAAGATGGTTGGGAACCCATCATTGATATGCATGTTAATGGTTTTGATTGCCATGGTTTATGTGATCTAGGTGCTAGTATTTCTATCATGCCTAGTGATGAGGGGTTAACTCGACAAATGTCCTAGATGAAGGACTTAGGATCGAGCCACAAATCGACTTAGCGCCGCGATGCGTCCTGCGAGTTTCTGTACGTCGTGCAGCTTTGTTGGTTTTCCCATTGTTAATATTGCTTGGATCTTTTCTGGGTTTGCCTCTATTCCTCTTGTTGATACTAGGAACCCCAAGAGTTGCCCTGCTGACACACCGAAGGAGCATTTTGTTGGGTTGAGCTTAAGCTTATACTTGTTCAGGTTGTCGAAGGTTTCCGCCAGGTCACTGATAAGAGACTCTTCCTTTCTCATGGTGATGACCACGTCGTCGATGTAAACTTGGATGTTTCACCCTATTTGACTTCCAAGGCAGTTTTGCATCATCCTTTGATAGGTTGCTCCTGCGTTTTTTAGGCCAAAAGGCATGACTTGGTAGCAGAACATGCCATAAGGTGTTATGAAAGGTTTTTTCCTCGTCTTCTTTCTTCAACTTGATCTAGTTGTAACCGGAATATGCGTCCAGGAAGGAAAGCCTTTCGCACCCTGCTGTTGAGTCAATTATTTGGTCAATGCGAGGCAGGGGGAAGGGATCCTTTGGATAGTGCTTGTTGAGAGATGTGTAGTCGACACATACTCTTTGTACGTCTGTATTTTTCTTGGGGACTATAACTGGATTTGAAACCCAAGTCGACGTTTTGATTTCTCGGATGAACCCTACGTTTTTCAACCTATGTAGCTCTGATGCTATTGCTTTCCTCTTGGATTCATCAAATCGTCGTAGTGGTTGCTTGACCGGCTTTGCTTTAGGATCCACGTTTAGTACGTGCTCGACGAGTTCCCTGGGAACACCTGGCATATCTGAGGGACACTAGGCAAAGATTTCCCAGCGCTCACGGAGGAACTCGACGAGCATGCTTTCCTATGTGGGATCCAAGTTTACCGCTATGGAGGTGGTCTTGTTTGGGTCCGTCGGATGGACCTGTATTTTCTTCGAGTCTTGAGTTGCATCAAAAGCCTGATATGGCAGTGATCACCCGACGTCGGGTAGCACGTTGTGGTCGGTTTCATCTTTTAGCCTTGCGTACTCTGCTATCATGCCGAAGGTTTGCGCCAACCTGTTAAATTCTTTATCACAGGTGTTGGATACTTCGAAGCTTCCTTGTACCGTGATCGTTCCTTTAGGTCCTGGTATCATTAGTGTGAGATACGCATAGTGAGGTACTGCCATGAATTTTGCAAATGCTGGGCGTCCCAGGATTGCGTGGTATTGTGAGGGCCAGTCCATGACTTCAAACTCCAGCTTTTCTCTATGATAGTTGCTGTTGTTGCCGAAACAAACGTCGGGTTCTATTTTGCCCAAAGGATAATTTGCCGCTCCTGGTACTATTCTGTGGAAAGAACAATCTGTTGGCTTTAGATTTTCCAATGATATGCACATTGCTCTCAATGTTCTGGCGTATATTAGGTTTATACCGCTTCCTGCATCCATGAATATTCTTCCGACATCATATCCTCCTGTCTGAGCTTTGAGCACCATTAGTGAGTGACCTGGTCTGGGTACTTTTCTCGGGTGGTCTGCTCTGCTAAACCTGACTGGCTGATCGGACCATTTTAGATTCTCCGTGGTAGCTGGTGGTGATGTTATTGCTAGGTTGACCTGTCTTGATATGCTCTTCCTTTCTTTTTTTGACTTTGGTACTGGTTGGATCATTGATGATATATATACCTTTGACTCCAGCTATTTTGTGAGTCGCTGCATTTGATATCCTTGGTTTATGCTTTTTCCTCCCTGTCGTGCCCCTTGGCTTGAGTCCATGGCGTTTTGCAACCTTAAGAAGGTTCTGCAATCCTTCATCTGGTGGTTGGAAACTCTTAGGTAAGCATAATGGATCCGACAAGGACCATCTAACATATCTTCTGCTGAAGGACCTGAGTACCTTGGCTTCTCCTTTCTCCTGCTGTCTCTCATAGGAAATTCGACGTTTTCATAGCTTTCTTCATTCCTTTCATCATATCCTGCGGCTATCTGATTTCTCCTTCCGTGGTTGTCGCCATTGCGGTACCTTCGCCTTTGCCTGCTTGTTTTGTCGACTTCTGGTGATCGACCCCTTTTGTTGTTGTACGCGTCTTCTCCATCGGCAAATCTGTTGGCTGTTTCCATTAGCTCTGATACTGTTTTTGGCCTTGCTCTTCCTATCTCTTCCACTAGGTCTGTACGACGAAGGCCGCTCGAAAAAGCATCTATCGCTCTTTCATCAGAGACGTCTTCTACTGAGTTTTTGATTACACTCCAGCGTTGTATATAAGAACGTAGTGTTTCGCCTTTTTGCTGTACGCATGACTTGACTTCTTCTAATGATGCTGGGCACTTGTATGTTGAGCAAAAGTTTCTTGCGAATTGACTCTCTAAGTCTCCCCAACTTCCAATGGAATCGTTGGGTAGGGTATTTAACCAGGACCGTGCTGCGCCGGTGAGGTGTAACTGCAAACTTTGCATGGCTGTTGCTCTTGTTCCCCCTAGTATCTGTACAGCTTGTAGGTAATCTGATAACCATAGAGTTGGCTCTTGCGACCCATCATACTTTTCTTGGTCATGTGGCAATTTAAAGCCCTTGGGTACCCGCGTTTTGCGAACCCTTCGGGTAAAGCATAGCGCGCCCATATCTTTTTCATCGTCTTCGTAGTTTTCTTCTCTCCACGCGTAACGTGAATTATTTACCCTCATTTGAGCTATTATGTTTCTTGCGTCTTCCTTCCTTTTTTGTCGCCTTCCATCTTCAAATGAATCACTGTAGTTGCTTCGCGATGGCCTTCGTTTGAGCTCTTCTTTTCGCCTTCCCTTGTGATGTGTTGCCTTTTCTTCTAGAAGATTTCCCATCAACTTGTTTTCTACTAACCCGAGGCTTCGTATTGCGGCTTGATGCATGTGCTCCCTCGGATCTCCAGGTTCTGGTTGTGTAGTTAGTAGATATGCATGTGCTGCTACCTGATGTCTACGCACTTCTATTCTTGTAGACACTTGTTGGGCCTCCAAGTGCAGAGGTTTGTAGAACAGCAGCAAGTTTCCCTTAAGTGGATCACCCAAGGTTTATCGAACTCAGGGAGGTTAGAGGTCAAATCTATCCCTCTCAAGCAACCCTGCAATTACGATACAGAAAGTCTCTTGTGTCCCCAACACACCCAATACACTTGTCAAATGTATAGGTGCACTAGTGAACGGATCGTATGGGCACCTAGAGGGGGGGGGTGAATAGGTGCTACTCAAATTTTAATTCTTTTTCAATTTAGGCTTGACACAAAAGGTAAATTCTCTAGATATGCAACTAAGGTGAATTTACCTATATGACAACTAGCAAGCTAAGCAAGATACAAGATATAAATGCAATAAAGGATAGAGGTAACCGAGAGTGGAGCACACGGAGACACGGATGTAATTCCCGTAGTTCCTTCCTTTTTAGGGGAAGTACGTCTACGTTGGAGGGGTGTGGTTGCCACAAAGGCCTAACCAACGCCACAAAGGCTCACCCTATTCTCCGGTGCAAGCTTCCGCCACAAAGGCCTAGCTCACTTTCCACTAAGGGATTCCTCAAGGCGGAACCGGCCTTTACAATCTTGGGGCACGCATCCACAATCGAATTGGAGGCTCCCAAGCACAACACAATGCTGTCAAACAACAAGTAGCAAGATATCAAATACACAAAACAAGATCTTGGGACACAAGGGAACCCAAGACACAAGGGCCCTCAAGCAAATGAGAGGGGAAATCAAATCGCTTCGGTGAGGATGTAGATGATGGTCTTCTCCTTCGATTCTCCAAAGATCAAGAGCTTTGGTGGGTTGAGGGAGGAGATCTAGTTGATTTGGTGGCTCCAATAATGGTGTTCTTCTTTCTTGGGACGAGCTGCCCTTTGGGGAAGAAGGTGGGGGGTATTTATACCCCCCCAAAATCTGACCGTTGCCAGCCAAGAAAGTCCGGCTAAAGCCGGAGTTAAGTCCGGCTAAAGCCGGCCTCCACACCGGCTAAAGCCGGTCTGAAAAATCCGGCCCTGCCGGAATAAGCCGGACAAATAGCCGGGTTACTCCAGAGGCGCAGAGCTTCTTCCGAAACAGGGCAGTCCGGCTATAGCCGGTCTGGGGACCGGCTAAAGCCGGCCTTCCTGGCCAAACTTCATATAAAACCTCTCCCAGAGCATATTAGCACCATTTCCTCAAGAATTTCCTTTGGGCAATGATAATTATCAAGTGTAACATAGGAAACCCAATATCTTGTGCAAGAATATAATAAAATCCTGCAAAGAATAATCACCACATTAATAGATAATGTATTGTTAACAAATGCCAAAATCAATTAGGCGGGAAATGCTCTTTCAATCTCCCCCTTTTTGGTGTTTGATGACAATACATAATTTTGCATGTTTCAAATGATATAAAATATAGACGGAGCTCCCCCTTGCTATGTGCCTTATTTTAAGTTTGTATTTGATTACACAAAGACACATCAACAACAAGAACTCCCCCTAGATTTTATAGTGTGATCCATATGTGCACAAGATATATAGTAATAGCACATAATCAATAAGCATATGATATGACACGATATATAGCAAGTACTAATAACACATAGTTCAACACATAGTAGTAGATGATAATCCAACTAGAGTTCAACCATGGGACACAAGCGAGCAAGCACACGATAAGAGCTTGTGACCCAACAAAATCCAAATGGAAAATCAACACAAATCCAAATGGAACACATGCAAATGGGACATTCTCCCCCTTTGGCATCAAGACGCCAAAAAGGGAGACAACGACACGAGATCACTCCTCAACATCATCAAAGTCCTCATCATCCGCATCATCATCTCCTTGGTCATCATCTTCTGTATCTTCATCACCTTCTTCTTCCTCATCTTCTTCATCAACGGCTTCCTTGCCCTTGGAGGTGACTTTGGCTAACTCCTTCCAATCAAAAGATGATCCCTCATTCCACTTGCCAAATGAAAAGGTGTCCTCAGATAGATCTTGCTCTTGGGACTCTTCTTCATGACTATCTCCTTTGCCCTTCTCCACAATCCTCAAACGAGCATCCAACTCTCTTTGCTTCTTGTGAATGTGCTTGCGGTCCACATAGTCCTTGTATTGAGTTTGACGCACATCATTGTTCATGCAAAACAAAGCCCTTTGCCACCACTTGAGCTTCTTCATCTCTTGACCCATTCCACCACTTAGTGGATCCGCGTTCTTCCTCCTACAACCACTAGCATAGCGGTTGCCATCCAACACATCGCTCGAAGAGGGAAAAGCACTTGAGGTGCTAGACACCAAATGAGCGGTCTTCTTGTAGAGCTTATTGGGCTTGTGCACTTCCAACTCTTCATCTAGAAAAACTTGCTCAATCTCAAAGTCTCCTTCAATGCCTCTGTCAATGATAAGCCTCATGATAAATGGAGCATAAGGAGGGATTTTTCTATCAAGCATAGCAATCTTCATCTCCATGAAGATAAAGTACATCACATCGAGCTCCATCCCTTCACACTCCCTTCCGGCCTCGAAGATAAGACGGGCATGGTGAAGTAAATGCACAAGTCCACCTCTGATAGAATCATTGTTGCCCCCACTTGGAGCAATGTTGGCACGAAACATCCGAAGTAGAATATCATAGAGGGGAAGGAGATTTGCAGTCTCTCCCGCTTTGCCCCCGGGACCATAGAGACACTGGATCTTCCTCTTGTTGTACTCTGTGGTGTCAAGATGCAAACGGGCACCTCTAGGTCGATGAATGCCATCAAACCTATAGCCCAAGAGCTGCCCGAAGCGAGAGATGGTAGAGCTCTTCCTCACTTCACCCGACATCCAAGTGAAACCAACCTCATCCCGAGTATCAAACTCCAAAGTGGCAAAGAACTGCTGGATCAAATGAGGATTATAGTCTTGTCTGAAGACCATCAACTTGTGCAAACCCAACTTCTGAGTGACCCATAGAGCATCAGCAAAGTACTCATCCCTGGACAACGATGCAATGTTGGTGAACTTCATGGGGCAGACCTTTGTGCTCATGGTCTCATAAACCTGCTCATAGATCCTCTGATGCTCTGACCGGTAGAAGGAACCACTGTCGATGTCCCTAGGCAAGGCATAGAACTTCTGTTCACGGAACTCACGGTACTCTTGCTTGGACAACTTCTTGAGATCACCAATGTTAGCAAACAGAGATTTCTTCTTTCGTTCTTCCAATCTCTTCTTCTTCATAGCAGCGGTCATACGTGCATCGTGATGTTCTTGACGGCGGGCAAGAGAAGGATCAACATAGCGAGACCGCTTGGGTCGAGAACCACCTGCAAACAGCACATAGGTAGATAGCATATAGGATGAGCATGCACGCCAGAGGATCAAAGAGCAATAGCACAAAAGGAAAAAACAGGACAGTACTTGGTGATCTACACCGGCTATTTCCGGTCTCAGGCCAGCTCTAGCCGGTCAGGCCGGCAATAGCCGGTCTGACACCGGCTTTAGCCAGACCAGATGAACACAATTCGAAATCTCAGGAGTAGGCCACCAAAACTAGTCAAGTATTTTCGATCTATGCAATGCTGGAAGGGAACACGAAACCAAACATTCCCAGATGAACAACAAGGTACCAAAAGATCAACTAACCCTAACCCTAGGAAGACCTAGGGAGAGAGAGAGAGGAGAAAGTAGGGGAGGGTACCCTGGTCCATGGGGAGGGCGCCGGAGAGGATGGCCGGCCGATGAGGGGGCTCCGGCAGCCGGAGGAGAGGTGATTGATGACGGCGGCGGCTCCAAGGGAGAGGCTCGAGCGGAGGAAGATAGGCGTGGGGGGGTAACTGAGGAAACCCTCACCCCCACAGCCTAAAGAGATGGGCTCGAAAACCCCAGGTCGGCTATAGCCGGATGGGCCGGCTAAAGCCGCACCCCGGCTATTTCCGGTGAAGGACCGGCTATAGCCGGTCAAGATGACACAAAATAGATGAATTTGATTTCAGGAAATTCTGGGCATGCAAGAGAGGATGCTTGGCTTTAGATAAGTGGGCTTAGGATAGAAAAACATGCATGGAGTGGTTCTCGGCACTTGACATTGCAAACACAAGAAATCTTTGGAAAATCCAATGCAAGTGCCTTCCCATTTCAAGGATAGAGACAATGACGAAAAAGTTCAATAAACTCAAATAGAATTTGCAAGGAATCAACTCTTCGAAAAGAAGAGGTCGGTGGCCGAGGCCACCATGTATGAGTGTTATGGCATTGGACCGCGAAGATATATCTTGAGTCCATAACCAATACTCGTCATTGAAACTCATATATCACAAAAATGATAGAAAGAGAACAATTTTGTTACTATTGGCATTATGGGGGAGGGATAGTCCAATTGATTAGGACCGCACTCCCCCTATCTCCATGCCCACACCTAAACCAAACAAGTATTGAAAAGTAGGTGTATTTGCAAGATGCTCAAGCCACACTCCTTGAATCAATGGTATTTAGCTCATTCCTCAAATATCCAAATCTTGCTTCATCAAGGGGCTTCGTGAATATATCGGCAAGTTGATCCTTGGTGCTCACATATGCAAGCTCAATATCACCACGGGCAACATGATCTCTAATAAAATGATTCCGGATCTCAATATGCTTGGTTCTTGAATGTTGCACCGGATTATAGGCTATCTTGATAGCACTCTCATTGTCACATAAAAGAGGCACTTTGTCACAATTGACACCATATTCCTTTAAAGTTTGCCTCATCCACAACAATTGAGTGCATCCACTTGCGGCGGCAATATATTCGGCTTCGGCGGTGGAGAGAGTGTTATCGCCACATTTTGGCCAGATAAGGAGATGGGCCGTAATCAAGATGGGCTTGGAGGCTGGATCGGCCTTGCGCGTGGATTTGGGCTAATTGCCCGTGTATCTGTATATTATGATAGAGTACGTTTCGGTTTAAACAAGAGATAGAGTTGTTAGGGTTATTCCAAAGATAGAAAGTCTCCGGACTATAAATATGTACCTAGGGTTATTGAGAGAGGAGGACGATCACGTTCACAACAAACACAATCTCGGCGCATCGCCACCCCTTGTTTCGAGGGTTTCTTTCAGGTAAGCGTCGTGCTGCCTAGATCGCATCTCGCGATCTAGGCAGCATCTGCTTATGTGTTATTTGGTGTTGCTCGTACTGAAGCCTTGTTGATGGCGAGTAATACTGTTATCATAGATCTGTTTGGGCTAGCATCGGTGCTTTTGGTTATGTTTGCTTAGTCATGCTGCCCCTAGAGATCTCGCTGCCTTTGCACCTATTTTGGGTGTAAGGGCAGCATCTTGCTTGATCTTTATTCAGTCGATTCAATCTGTCATAGTTGTTCCTTGTTCTCCAAGGATTAGTTTGATATCCGCATGGTCAGGCCTCACAAACGGGTTGAACGATCCAGTAGTACGTAAGGATATGGTTTGCCAATTCGAGAGGAGTTGTTCCGGGAATTGACTCTACGTTGGTTTTTTGGCCTCCTCTAGGGTTAGTTTTCTGTTATCTTTCGTATCTACCAGGCTCAATTACGTGTGGGATGTTCCAATTATGTGGTGAAAGCGTTAAACTGTCGTAGATCGATGTGACTTGTATTGATAAAGCAAAACCCCATGTTATCGTAGATCCAATGCAGATCCATGGGACAATCGGCTACATGAGCCGATTCACAGGGAAACCTGAGAGCCGATCGAGGCTCGTATTTAATGTTTACTTGTCTGCCATGCAGGAAACTAATCGAAGCAATCCATCACCTTCCTGATCAGGTATAGGTCAGGTGGCACGCCCTTGCATCAGCCAGGACGTGTGCCGGAGTTTTGCGGGCCGTTGCCCGAGGGACCAGGGCCCACCAGCAGTTCTGGGAGCCTCCCGGCTCTTCGTGTTGCTCGTCGCTGCTCGCCGGTGGGTTTTGACAGGCAACACATTCTGGCACGCCCGGTGGGACTCTCAACAACATCTGCATCAACATCTGACGCTGCGATGGGGGACGGACCAATCACGTACGACGATCTGCCTGATGAGCACAAGAAGAGGTATGATGATATCAAAGCTCTCTTCGAAGCCGATCTCATCGGCTCTTTTGAGAGGACCCGTAAGCATGGCATCAGGTGGAAAGGGTTCTCACCCGAAGGCGCTCTCGATGAGGTGGATCTGTCCGTTCCTTCAGAGGATCGCACCAGAGCTCTGCGACAGGAAGTCAATTACATGGTGGCTCATTCTCTTCACCGCCATTCTGAGAGCCTGGTGAACGCTTTCGAGCGCGTCGCGGTTCGCGTGGTTCAGGAGATCATGAAACATCAGTACTCTCCGTCGGGGCCTACCCTAGGGACTCACCAGGGAGAAAGACCGCTCCAGACCAGGCCACAACTACCATTCACGCTTGCAGCTCCGGAGCCACCGGGGTCACCGGCGTACGTCGTCTACAAGATTGGAGGTGATCCTGGCGATTACCAATTCCTGTTTGAGCCACCTAAAGAAATCCCACATGGATATGTGTGCGCATACGTGCCGGACTGCAACAGCCTGACGCGCACGAACCAGGTTGCAACCGCAGGGATTTCTGGGGCAGGTGCTTCTGGAGTAGGGATTTCGGGAGCAGGGATGTCCGGGATGGACGCTGATAAACAGGCGTGGCTAGCTAAGTATGCCACCGGAACGAGTCATGAGAATTTAGCCCCTGCAGCTCAAACGGTGGAGCAAATCAGTACCATCTTGAGAGACCAGTTCGGCTTCGTGCCGAAGAGGAGAACAATCGGCTATTCCAAGCCGTACCCCAACGAGTATGATCTGATTCTGCTTCCACCCAAGTATCGGCTCCCTGAGTTCTCAAAATTTAATGGTTCAGAAGGGTCTAGCTCGATCGGGCACGTGAGCCGATATTTGGCACAGTTAGGCATGATTTCAGCATCGGATCAGTTACGCGTAAGGTTCTTTGCGCAATCTCTGACAGGACCAGCTTTTGGGTGGTACACCTCGTTACCACCAGATTCGATCCGGACCTGGAAGCAGCTGGAAGAACAGTTCCATATTCAGTATCATTCAGAAGCTACCGAGGCTGGCATTGCCGATCTGGCGCAGGTGCGGCAGAAGCGGGGAGAAACGGTAGCCGAGTATATTCAGCGTTTCAGGACTGTCAAGAACCGATGTTATTCGGCTCATTTAACTGAGAAAGAAGCAGTCGAGCTGGCCGTGTTGGGTCTCTCAGCACCGATCAAGGATCTGGCTTTCCAAGTAGAATACAATTCACTGGCGCACATGGTCCAGAAACTAACAATGTATGAGCAGCGCCACCCTGAGTTGTACCAAGACAAGTTCAAACGTCCGATAGGCCTGGTCGATACAGAAGAAGAGGATCTTGTAGAGGACCAGGAGATAGCAGTGGCTGAATGGGCTCGGGGGGCAGATCCTGTGTCCTGCAAATGGGTGAAACAGCAAGGGCCTGCAAAAGGGTTCGACTTCGATGTAAGCAAAGCTGAGCAGATATTCGATTTACTGCTGAAGGAAAAGCAGCTGAAGTTACCCGAAGGCCATAAAATCCCTACGGCGCAAGAGATGAACGGGAGATCATACTGCAAGTGGCATCACTCGTTCACCCACACCACCAATGATTGCAAAGAGCTACGTCGGCAGATCCAAACGGCGATAGAACAGGGCCGTCTGATCCTTGGGCAGTTCGCCATGAAAGTGGACACAAATCCATTTCCTGGCATCAACATGGTAGAGCACAGCCACTCCACGAGGCGGCAGCTAGATTTCTCGTTCGATATTAACATGGCAGGGCCTGTGTACCACCATGGCAAGTATAACGAGGAAAGCGGCCACTCCCGGGGCAAAGAAAAGGAAGAGGCCGGTCCACGCGACCGGCCCCGTTATGATAATAGGCGGTATATAACCGAGGAGCAAGTGAGAAGCGTGCGATATCAGAAGCCACACTCCACGCATCTCCTTAACAAGTATGAGCGTCAGTATGACCGACGTCGGCAGTACGACAGAGATGATGAAAGAGATCGTCGGACCGACGCATACGATGGGAGATACCGTCGGCATGATAGATATGATGAAGGATATGAGCACCGCGCTAGGGGAAGGTCAAAGGAAAAGGAAGGCGTGGATAAACATTGGGATTGTCCTTTCTTCAAGTACTGTTGGGATGCGGGAATGAGCCGATTGCCTACAGTCGACAACTGCCCGGAATGTGGACAGCAGAAGGATGACACAGGTCCAGTTTCAGTGTTCAAGCGTCTAGGGCCTCTCCCGCCTCAGAACAGACAAGAGGAGTCATCTCGAGCAAAAGATCTCGAGGAGTCAGAGGATGAAGAAGAAGATAGATATCACCGGCCAAGGTGGTGTCCCGATGGACTCAGACACACCCAAAAGCGTAGAGTTCAACGGCTACGTAGCTTGGAGGAAGCCGAAGCGCAGTACCTCCACACTTTAAGGAAAGCCCGGCCTGATCTGGCCGTAAAAATTCAGCAAACCTTGGAGACGGAGGCCCGTCCAAAAAGGAAAGAGTGGCGCCCCAAACCAGTAAAAGCCGATGCGAAGACATCGGCTGACACAAACATGGTGTTCATACTTCCGTCAGAGTTTTGCGCTCCAAGAACCGAAGAACTACCAGTGGCACAGTTTGACTGCGGCCCACGGCCGGTTATCTTTGAAAAGCCACAGGAGAAGGGCTACAAACATCTGAAAGCCCTGTACCTGAGAGGTTATATCAATGGGCAGCCTGTCCGCAAGATGTTGGTTGACACCGGAGCGACAGTCAATATAATGCCATACTCCATGCTGCGGCGTTTGGGACACTCCACTGCAGATCTGATCAAAACCAACGTCACGCTAAGCGACTTCAACGGCCAAGCTTCAGAAACGCAAGGCGTTCTGAACGTGGATCTGACCGTGGGTAGAAAAACCATCCCTACGTCGTTCTTCATTGTTGACAGCAAAAGCACCTACGCTGTCTTGCTGGGAAGGGATTGGATTCACGCTAACTGCTGCATTCCATCCACGATGCACCAATGCCTGATACAGTGGGATGGAGATGAAGTGGAGGTCATTCATGCAGATGATTCGATCGAGATCTCAATAGCTGGCATGAACATTTGGGACGCAGAAGACCAGGAGCCGATCTCTGGAGTCAGTCTAGACGGCTGTGAGCGCATTGAAGCTACAAAAAACGGGGTGAGGCTGGTCTTATCCACTGGCCTGACAGAGTAGCAAAGCCCACGATTGTGCGTGGTAAGGCCGATCCCTGCGATCGGCCACAAAAAATAAAAAGCAGTGATCTTACGACAAGCATGTCATGTAGTCGTAGTAGGGAGATTCCCTACCATTGTAGAGCACAAATAAGTTGTAAACCTTCCTTGAGTAATGCAATCAAAAAGGGGGCCGATTCCGGCAATCGGCCCAAATTATCTTTGTTAACCTCACCAACCTTTTGGCCTGTGTTCAGCATCGATTTAGCAGGTGACAGAAAGTTGGGGTATGGGTTTACATCCGCTGATGAGCTAGAGGAGATTGACATCGGTCCTGGGGATAAGCCACGACCGACATTTATCAGCAAAAAGTTAGATCCGAATCTGCGGGGTCCGATGATAGCTTTGCTGAAAGAATATCCAGATTGCTTTGCCTGGGACTATACGGAGATGCCCGGGTTAGACAGGAGCATCATTGAGCATCGGCTCCCGCTTAAAAAAGGGTTTCGGCCATTCCAGCAGCGAGCACGACAGATGAAGGCCGAAATTTTAGAGGAAGTCAAGAAAGAGATCGAGAAAATGTTGAAAGCTGGGTTCATCAGGCCATGCAGGTATGCTGAGTGGATTTCTAGTATCGTGCCTGTAGAGAAAAAGGATGGCCGATGGCGTGTTGCAATAGATTTTCGGGATCTCAATAGAGCCACTCCAAAGGATGAGTATCCGATGCCGGTAGCAGAGACATTGATCAACGCAGCTGCTGGTCATAAGGTCTTGAGCTTTATGGATGGCAATGCCGGTTACAATCAAATTTTTATGGCTCCAGAAGATATACACAAGACCGCATTCAGAGTCCCAGGTTCGGTGGGGTTGTTTGAATATGTAGTCATGACATTTGGACTGAAGAATGCCGGCGCCACATACCAAAGAGCCGTGAATTACATTTTCCATGATCTGATCGGCAAGCTGGTGGAGATTTATATCGATGACGTGGTAGTCAAGTCTGCTTCAGTACAAGGACACTTGGACGATCTGCGACGCGTCCTGGACCGAACCAGAAAATTTGGACTACGGATGAATCCAAAGAAGTGTGCCTTCGGTGTGACGGCCGGTCAGTTCTTGGGTTTCTTGGTCCATGAACGCGGAATCGAGATCGGCCTGAAAAGTCAGGAGGCAGTGCGAACAATGAAGCCACCTACCACGAAGAAAGAACTGCAGTGTCTCATCAGCAAGATCAACTTCGTCAGAAGGTTCATCTCCAATCTGTCAGGAAGAATAGAGCCGTTCATGGGACTGGTGAAAATTAAATCTGATGAGGAGTTCCGCTGGGGGACAGAACAACAACGAGCCTTCGACGAGATCAAAGAATATCTAACGAAGCCGCCAGTGTTGGTTCCACCGCAGCAGGATAGGCCGTTCTACATTTACTTGTCGGTGGCTGACACGTCCATCGCCTCGGTGGTGGTGCAAGTTTATGATGGTCTGGAGCAAGTTGTGTTTTACATCAGCAGAAGGATGCTGGATGCAGAGACGAGATATCCTGAGATCGAGAAGTTATGCCTCTGCCTATTTTTCACCTGCACCAAGCTGCGACACATCTTGCTGTCAGCAGAGATTATCATCATATGCAAATCGGATGTCATAAAACATATGCTGTCGGCTCCTGTGTTGAAAGGCCGACTCGGCAAATGGATGTTCGCATTATCGGAATTTGATATCCGGTATCAACCCGCCAAAGCGGTTAAGGGACAGGCGTTGGCCGATCTTATTGCTGAACGAATCAACACTGATATAGCAGCACTGTCTGTACGTGCATGGGCTATGTTTTTTGATGGATCGGCTTGTGATGATGGTTGCGGAATCGGCATTCTACTCGTGTCGCCCCGGGGGGCAACATATTCCTTCTCCATCAGGCTATCTACCCCTTGCACCAACAATGTCGCTGAGTATGAGGCAATACGCAAGGGAATGGAGTTGCTCATTGAAGCCGGAGCAGAAGCAGTGGAACTTTTTGGAGACTCCAAATTGGTGATTTCCCAACTCACGGACGAATACAAGTGTGAGAGCGAGTCACTCTTCCCATTATGGTTGCAATGCCGTGAGCTGATGGCACAGTTCAGGTACTTAAACTTTAACTGGATCCCGCGATCGCAGAATACCGAGGCGAATGATCTCGCACAAATGGCTTCAGGCTACAAGGACATAGCAGATGGAACTGATGTTCAGGTACAGTTCCTGGAGACGGACGACTGGAGAGCCGATATCTTCAATTACTTGAAAGATTCGGCTCGGGGGGCACCTAAACGGATAAGGTACAAGGCCATGAAGTATGTGCTTATTGGGGATGACATGTTCTACAGGACTCTGGAAGGGCTATTGCTCAAATGTCTAGGGCCAACCGAGGCGAATCGGCTTCTACACGAGGTACACGAAGGCGCCTGTGGAACTCACCAATCGGCTCACAAGATGAAATGGTTGATCAGGCGATCAGGGTTTTATTGGCCCACCATGCTTGAGGACTGTTTTAAGTACTATAAAGGGTGTCAAGCATGTCAGAAATTCGGGAAGATTCAGATGGTACCTGCATCAGCGATGAACCCCATCATCAAGCCTTGGCCATTCCGAGGTTGGGGCATGGATATGATTGGCAAGATTAATCCTCCATCAAGCAAAGGCCACATGTGGATTTTGGCCATTACGGATTATTTCACTAAATGGGTGGAAGCCGTCCCTATGAAGTCAGTAAACTCGAAGGATGTTATCAATTTCGTGAAAGAACATGTCATTCATAGATTCGGGATTCCCCAAACTATCACGACCGATGGAGGTTCGGTCTTCATTTCTCACGAGTTTAGAGAGTTCTGCGAGGACACGGGAATTAAGCGGATCCGATCATCTCCATATTATGCTCAAGCAAATGGGCAAGCTGAAGCGTCCAATCAGAGCCTTATCAAGCTGATCAAGAGAAAAATTGACGAGCACCCTAGGCGTTGGCACGAGGTTTTGTCAGAAGCTTTGTGGGCTTATCGCATGTCATGTCATGGAGCGATAAAAACCTCGCCATACCATCTAGTCTATGGACAAGAAGCCGTATTGCCATGGGAGATTACGGCTGGATCGAGACGTGTCACTTTTCAGAACGATCTAACAACTGAAGAATATGCAGCCCTGATGAGTGACAGTGTTGAGGATTTAACTGAACTTAGGCTATGGTCGCTTGAGAAAATTAAAGAGAACAAAGCCAAGGTAGCTCGTGCATATAATAAGAAGGTGAGACCAAAGGAGTTCCACGTTGGTGATCTGGTATGGGAAGCTGTATTGCCATTGGGAACTAAGGATGCAGCATACGGTAAATGGTCTCCAAATTGGCACGGGCCATACAGGGTCGACCAAGTTTTAAGGGGCAACGCGTACATGCTTGAGGAGCTGGACGGTGTGAAATTCCCAGTGGCTGTTAACGGTCAGCATCTCAAGAAATATTTCCCAAGCATGTGGGATGATGGACAGTGAAATATGGGGGCCGATACATGGCCAAGGTAGCTCGTGCATATAATAAGAAGGTGAGACCAAAGGAGTTCCACGTTGGTGATCTGGTATGGGAAGCTGTATTGCCATTGGGAACTAAGGATGCAGCATACGGTAAATGGTCTCCAAATTGGCACGGGCCATACAGGGTCGACCAAGTTTTAAGGGGCAACGCGTACATGCTTGAGGAGCTGGACGGTGTGAAATTCCCAGTGGCTGTTAACGGTCAGCATCTCAAGAAATATTTCCCAAGCATGTGGGATGATGGACAGTGAAATATGGGGGCCGATACATGAAATCGGCCAGTAAAAAAAAATCTCCAGTAAAATATGGGGGCCGATACACGAAATCGGCCAGTAAAAAAAATATATCCAGTGAAATATGGGGGCCGATACACGAAATCGGCCAGTAAAAAATATATCCAGTGAAACATGGGGGCCGATACATGAAATCGGCCAAATAAAAAAAAAAACAGTGCACAGCCATCGACTCTCGAGGTTCAGACTGTTACGAGCAGGTGTCAGGTTACATGAATAAGCTACTGAAGGAATGCCTCGAAGGCATGGAGGGCGTCAGCACGGACACGATCCACCTCGGCGATCTCGGCTTCGTCATCATCGTCCTTGCCCGTCACTAGCTGCTTGCTCAGGGCACGTATTTCTGCCAGATCAGTCTTCAGTTGAGCTTTGAGGCCTTCTGCTTCGTCTTGGGAGCGGGCGATGAATGCTTCCTTGTCGTGAATGAGCTTTTTAGTCGCCCGGACCTTCTCTTCGAAATCTTCCAATTCCTTTTTTAAGGATGCAAGCTCGGCGGTGCTGACAGAGGTGTCAGTTTTGGCATCCAGAGATGCCTTTTTCTCATTGAGCCGCTGACATTTGGCTGCAATATCGGCCTTCAGTGGGAGTTGGGCGTGGCGTAGATTGATCCTCTCACGAGCCAACTTCACCCTTGACCCGTAGAAAGACAGAGTCACAACTGGCCAAAGCTTCACCTGCAATGCTACCGGGAGTTGGTCCTTGATTTCGTTAAGAACACTCTTCACCTCTTCAGAACCCTCGACCAACTTCTCGATTGGGGAGGACAGCAAGGCTTCGAGACGCTGGAATTGAGGTAGAATAGCGCTTGCTCGTGGTTCATCGTTGGCGACAGAGGGAGCTGGTTCGATGGATTCAGGGTCGAACGTCAGCAAGCCTGAGATATCACAACCCTGGCAGGCAGAAGTGGCGTCAGTATGCGTCAAATAGGGAAGGATGAGTCGAAAGAAGCGAACATACCTCTCCTGAGATCAGGGGGATAGCCGACGGCGAGACAATCGGCTCGTGTGTTGTTGCTGAGGGCTTGGCCAGATTGGCAACCGTTTCATCTACGCCTTCAGGGATTACTAGATCCAGGCTTGCGGAAGGCATCGGCACTTCCCCGACTTTCCCACTAGGAGTGTCCTTCGTCTGCATGAAAGGTGCTTAGCCGATGTGAATAGCAATGAATCGGCATAAGAAAGGAGTGGTAAGAGTATGGAGGACAATTACTTTCGAAGCCTCCTGGCTCGAAGAAGAAGTTTGCAGTCCCTTGTGAGCCCTCTTGGGGCTCACAGCTAGCCCCGCCTCGACTGCTGCTCGGAGGGCAACAGGTTCAGGAACAGGCCTTTTCCTGGAAGCCGATGGTGGCACATCTGGCTGGCTCGGTGTGGTGGTTCTCTCAGAGTCTGCTGAGCTCGAATCTCCTCGATTGGATTGTCTTTCCTCGCTGGAGGTGTCTTCGATGGAGACCTGTAAGAACGGGAGAGTTGGTAAGCACGAGCATGTTTACAAAGATAAATGAGATCAACCAAGGCATGAATCAGCGTACGTGCGAGCTCTCTGGAGAAGGGCTCCGGCGCCTCAAAGTTTTCTTGGCCACTATCTTCCTCACCGCCGTTCTTGTTTTAGTTGGAACTCGGGAGGCAGCTGACCCGGAAGTTGCTTGGCTCTTGGAAGCCGATTTTGGTGATATCGGCTGGTTCTGCATCACGACCTGTTTCAAAGGTGGCGAGTTTTTGCAGAAAAGGACCACAAGAGCTGGTGGGAGGAATTCGAAGGGGGAGCCATCCTCGTTAGTAGGTTCTGGACCATCTTGTTGCTGCAAGGAGAAAGAGCAGGATATTAAAAGAATCGTCGTGAGCTGCATCAAGAAAATTTACAAGTAGCAGTACCTGTTCTACGGGGATGTCATATTCAGCATTGAGCTGTTCCAGCAATGGTCCCAGAGCTCTCCTGAAGGCATGAGTCTTCCACATCGACCACCAGTTCTCAAAACCATCGGTTGATGAAGCGAAAATGAGGTTGTTAGGAATTGGGATGGTCAGAGCATCGAAGAAAGAATAACACCTCTGACTGGTGACAGGATCGGGCAGGTCAGCTCTGCTCTCTGTGAGGTGGTGGAGAAAGAAATGAGGAGGTACTTGCCCAAGGCCAAATTGCCGAGCTGCTACGACCGGCTGGTAGAACTCGTATCCAGGCTTGATTATTCTGTTGGATGTGCTCATGCCAACTGGGAGGAAGCAGGGACGGATCACGGTGGAGAATAGCTGCCGAGTGCTAGTGTCATCGGCAAAGTTGTCCAGCCTGAAGGAGATTGGATTTTCAAAATTTTCCGATTCCTCCGTGTAAGGAAAGAAGATAGGATTGTCCAGGCCTTGGAAGAAAATGCTGAACCACTTGGATGCTTCATGAGGGATCAGTTTACTACCTGGCAGGCTATACAGAGCTTGGCCGTAGCTGGTGCATCGGATCTGCTTCCCTTTGGCATCTGGAAAGGTGCAACTTGCCAAAAGGGGGAAGTTTGGGATATGGTTTTGAAAGTACAGCTGAGCCCATAGTTGAATAAACCACCAAGGACCTCCTGTTTTGACTGCTATGTGGGAGGATAGTTTGACAGACATCAACTGGAGATATCGATAGACTTCTCCAAGGAACAGTTTGCCGATGCCAAGTTGAGTGCCTCTGGCAAGTTCGTAGGCCAAGGGAAGATAATTCTTGGTTGGAGCAAGGGAAGGGCCACAGAATATGAAATGTTCCAGCCAGAAATTGAGGAAGGCCGTGTGTTCTTTCTCTGTGACAGGGCCCTTAGTTTTCATGTGGCTTCGAAGATAAGCACCCCAGTTCGTGCAATCTGTTTTGGAAGAAAGCTTGAAGGGGACTTTTGGCAGCATAAAAGCAGAGGGGCTGGGTGATGTGACGTCCAGACCAGTAATCATCACCACGTCTAACAGAGTTGGTGTCATGGGGCCATGGCCGAACATGAAGCAGTTCAGAGCATCAGACCAGAAATAGCCGATGGTTTTTAGAAGATTTTCATGTTTCTCAAGGGGAGACAATGACAAAGACAAGGCATCGGCTATTCCCGTGGTTTCCCATTGGGATTGGTAAGTTTTGGCTACCCTACTGTACCAAGAAACCCAATATTCGGGAGGATTAGGCCAGGCTCGTAAGCAGTCGGCCCAAGAATCCAAATCTAAGTTTTGGCTTACGAAGGGAATTCTGTTTGCCTCGCAAGAGATCAGATGGGCAGGACTAGATTCTGTACGGGGGCCAAGGCAGAGAGAATTTGGGAGAGAAGGATGCGGCAGCAGAATGTCTGAAACCTAAAATTTCAATGGTGGGATAAAGCATTAATTCAGGTGTTTGCTATTAATTCTAGCACCATGCTCGGATTGCGAGGAACAGTTAAGGATTACCTTCAGACCGGAGACTGCTGTGTTGGCGCTGGACGATTCCGCCATCTAATTTGCCGGCGGAGATGGATCTATGCGGTGGGGAATCTAGGGTTCGTGTCGCCGTGAGCCCGATTTGTTCAATGAGGCAATTGGAGATCTGAGTTAGCCTTTTTGAAGATGGTTGCAGGTTACCGTTGAAATTGGAAAGTGACCGCTCAGACTTGTCTAAATAAGCGACCGAGTTTGACCTTGCCAACGTTTGTGGGAAAAGCCGATGTGTTGCCATCGGCTCTTTGGGCTTTGACTTGGTTGATCATATCAAACGTGGTATGGTGAAAGCCGATTCGTTACTATCGGCTTTTGGAACGTTGACCTATTTGACTATCGGCAAAATCAAATTGGGAAAAGCAAGCTTTGTTGATTCCAAAGATGGTTGTTTACAATGAAGCCGATTGCTTACAAAATGGAGATCTTCTACTAGTACTACTACTGCTAGTTCCTAATCTAAAAGGCGGCGTCGTCGTCGTCGCCGTTGCCATTGCCGCCGCCGTCCTCGCTGTCATCGGCGCTGCTGCCGGCGTAGTCCTCACCGCTGCTGCTGAAGTTGTCAGCGGGGGCCTCCTCGTCCTCGTCGTCGTCGTCGGTGTCCTCGCTGGACCCGGCGCGGAAGCGCTTCACCGGCGGGTATTCGTCGGAGGAGGTGTCCTCCTCTGCTTCTTCCTCCTCATCGGAAGAGCCGATGTCCTCGCCCCAGGACATGGCGTCGTCGGCGCTCTCCGCCTCCAGTTCCCCGTCGACGAGGAGTTGGAGGTCTTCCTCGCCGTCGGTCATGGACTCGTCGTCCTCTGACTGGGCGGCGAAGTCCCAGTCTCTCTCGTCCCACCATTGTGGGGCGAGAGCTTCGTACGCCGCCATTGGCGGGTGCTCCGGCGTCGGCTCCCGGTTAACGGAGTCGGAGGATTGGAAGGAGAGGCCGGATGTGTTGGAGGAAGAAGAGGAGGCCATGGCGGAGGAAGAGGATTTTTTGGCTATTGGAGAAGAATGAGGATGCAAATGGTTCGGATGGATTTAAATAAGGGGAATAGTGGAAGGTGGTTCAATGCCATAGCGGTTTTCGAGAATGTGGTGCCAGAGTTGTCAAATCGTGTACTGCGGAGAAGTTGAGAAGACGAGGCATCATGATGAGGAGGCGATATGACGGTTCTGCTCTGCAACGCGTGACCCGATGAAGAAAAAACAGAGTGGTTTTGGAATTATTATTGCCAAAACCAGGGGGGCATGTGTTATCGCCACATTTTGGCCAGATAAGGAGATGGGCCGTAATCAAGATGGGCTTGGAGGCTGGATCGGCCTTGCGCGTGGATTTGGGCTAATTGCCCGTGTATCTGTATATTATGATAGAGTACGTTTCGGTTTAAACAAGAGATAGAGTTGTTAGGGTTATTCCAAAGATAGAAAGTCTCCGGACTATAAATATGTACCTAGGGTTATTGAGAGAGGAGGACGATCACGTTCACAACAAACACAATCTCGGCGCATCGCCACCCCTTGTTTCGAGGGTTTCTTTCAGGTAAGCGTCGTGCTGCCTAGATCGCATCTCGCGATCTAGGCAGCATCTGCTTATGTGTTATTTGGTGTTGCTCGTACTGAAGCCTTGTTGATGGCGAGTAATACTGTTATCATAGATCTGTTTGGGCTAGCATCGGTGCTTTTGGTTATGTTTGCTTAGTCATGCTGCCCCTAGAGATCTCGCTGCCTTTGCACCTATTTTGGGTGTAAGGGCAGCATCTTGCTTGATCTTTATTCAGTCGATTCAATCTGTCATAGTTGTTCCTTGTTCTCCAAGGATTAGTTTGATATCCGCATGGTCAGGCCTCACAAATGGGTTGAACGATCCAGTAGTACGTAAGGATATGGTTTGCCAATTCGAGAAGAGTTCTTCCGGGAATTGACTCTACGTTGGTTTTTTGGCCTCCTCTAGGGTTAGTTTTCTGTTATCTTTCGTATCTACCAGGCTCAATTACGTGTGGGATGTTCCAATTATGTGGTGAAAGCGTTAAACTGTCGTAGATCGATGTGACTTGTATTGATAAAGCAAAACCCCATGTTATCGTAGATCCAATGCAGATCCATGGGACAATCGGCTACATGAGCCGATTCACAGGGAAACCTGAGAGCCGATCGAGGCTCGTATTTAATGTTTACTTGTCTGCCATGCAGGAAACTAATCGAAGCAATCCATCACCTTCTTGATCAGGTATAGGTCAGGTGGCACGCCCTTGCATCAGCCAGGACGTGTGCCGGAGTTTTGCGGGCCGTTGCCCGAGGGACCAGGGCCCACCAGCAGTTCTGGGAGCCTCCCGGCTCTTCGTGTTGCTCGTCGCTGCTCGCCGGTGGGTTTTGACAGGCAACAGAGAGATATACAATTTTGCTTCTTAGAAGACCAACACACCAAAGACCTACCAAGAAATTGGCAGGCTCCGGAGGTTGATTTCCTATCATCCTTGTCACCGGCCCAATCCGAATCCGTGAAGCCACAAAGAGAGAAATCCGAGCCTTTGGGATACCAAAGCCCATAAGTTGGGGTATGAACCAAATATCGAAAGATTCTCTTAACCGCCATAAGGTGGCTTTCTTTAGGAGCGGCTTGATACCTTGCACACACACCTACACTCAACACAATATCGGGTCTAGATGCGCAAAGATAAAGCAAAGAACCGATCATAGAACGGTATGCCTTTTGATCCACATCTTTACCATTGGGATCAAGTTCAAGATGACATTTTGTGGCCATTGGTGTGGCGGCCCCATTTAGTTCCTTCATCTTGAACCTCTTGAGCATGTCTTGGACATATTTGGCTTGATTAATGAAAGTCCCTTCTTTCAATTGCTTGATTTCAAAACCAAGAAAGAACTTCATTTCGCCCATCATAGACATCTCAAACCTATCGGTCATAAGCTTTGAAAATTCATCATTAAAGTCTTTGTTAGTAGAGCCAAAGATAATATCATCAACATATAGTTGGCATACGAAAAGCTCCCCATTGACCCTCTTAGTAAAAAGAGTGGGATCGATTTGCCCAACTTCAAACCCACGGTCTAACAACAACTCCCTAAGGTGCTCATACCACGCACGTGGGGCTTGTTTAAGGCCATAGAGTGCCTTATGGAGTTTGTAGACATGGTTAGGAAAGTTGAGATCCTCAAACCCCAGGGGTTGCTTAACATATACTTCCTCTTTCAATGGACCATTAAGAAAAGCACTTTTAACATCCATTTGTTGCAACTTAAAGTTATGATGAGTGGCATATGCAAGAAGGATACGGATGGACTCAAGGCGAGCCACGGGAGCATAAGTTTCTCCAAAGTCAATTCCTTCCAATTGAGAGAAACCTTGAGCAACCAATCTAGCCTTGTTCCTCACAACAATTCCATGCTCATCTTGCTTGTTCTTGAATATCCACTTTGTGCCAATCACATTGCGGCACTCCTTTGGCTTCTCCACTAACACCCATACATTATTGCGCTTGAAGTTGTTGAGTTCTTCATGCATAGCATCCAACCAATCCGGATCTTCAAGAGCTTCAAATACTTTCTTGGGTTCAACCATGGAGATATAAGCATGATGAGAGCTAAATTGTGCCAATTGACGTCGGGTTGACACTTTGCTTCTTAAATCTCCAATAACCCTCTCAAGGGTATGACCTTTAAGTTCCAAGTCTCTTTCAACTCTTCTCTTGCGACGGGCTTCGATCTCCTCATTTGACCTTGGAGGAATCACTTGATCATCTTGATCATTTTGGTCCCCGTCTTGACCATCAAATTGACCTTGATCATCATTATCTTCATGAGTAGGTTGATCTTGGTCATGTGAAGAATTGGGGGCGGTTGAGATAACCAGAGAGGATGGTGGTGCCCCTTCTTCTTCATGAAGGTCCTTGACTTGTTCTTCGGTTGGTGCATTATTTGCTTCCATGGGAGAGGCTTGTTGAGCTTGTGAAGATGAAGGCTCCACTTGAGTAGAGCATAGTCCTTCTCGGTCCGCCACAAGGTGTCCCTCAATGGGGCGGAAAAATCCCACGCCCATTCTTCCTATGGCTTCTCGAGGTATTTCATCATCTACATCACAAGAAACAACATCTTGCCCCCCTTGGGAGCCATCATTCTCTTCGAATACCACACTACAAGATTCTTCAACACGCCCGGTGGACTTGTTGAAGACTCTATAAGTGTGGGATTCGGCACCATAACCAACAAAAATACCTTCTATTGCTTTCAGATCAAATTTACCTAAACGAACTCCTTTTCTTTGAAAGAAACACTTACACCCAAAAACTCGGAAGTAGGAGATGTTGGGCTTGCTTCCGGTGAGTATTTCATATGGAGTCTTGTTTAGGCCTTTGCGGAGGAAGAGCCGGTTTGAAGAGTGACAAGCCGTAGAGATAGCTTCGGCCCAAAAGTTGTATGGAGACTTAAACTCCGCCAACATGGACCTAGCCATATCCATAAGAGTCCGGTTCTTCCTCTCGGCTACACCATTTTGTTGAGGGGTGTATACAGCGGAATATTGATGACGAATCCCCTCATCACTAAGAAATCCATTTAAGGTGTAGTTCTTGAATTCCGAGCCATTGTCACTTCTAATTGCCAAAATAGTTTGCCCATGTTGACGTTCAACCTCCTTGGCAAAGTCGATGACGATTTATTGAGTCTCACTCTTATGCTTGAAGAAGTAGACCCAAGTATATCTTGAATAGTCATCAACAATCACCAAACAATATTTCTTCCCACCAAGACTTGCATGAGAGGGAGGACCAAAGAGATCCACATGAAGGAGCTCCAAGATCCTCTTGGAAGAAATGATAGTCTTGCTTGGGTGAGGAGAATCATGCATTTTTCCTAGAACGCAAGCCCTGCAAACACGATCTTTGGCAAAGGAAACATTCTATTTTAGTCCGAGTATGTGGCCACCCTTGTGAAGGCTTTGCAAAGTTCTCATATTGACATGGGCTAGTCGGCGATGCCAAAGCCAACCCACATCGGCCTTTCCAAATAAACACATTGCACTTGTAGTGGTTTTCCCCGAGAAGTCCACCACATACAAGTTGTTTTCAATGTGCCCAACGAAAGCGACCTTTAGAGACTTGCTCCACAAGAGTACCACAATTTCATTATCAATGAAGACGGCAAAGCCCATCTTACCAAGTGCACGAACTGAAAGTAAATTGTAACCTAGGGTCTCAACAAGCATGACGTCCACAAGGGAAATATCCGGTGCGACCACCACCTTGCCAAGACCCAATACCTCGGATTGTGACATGTCTCCATAAGTGACGGTTATATTGTTGTCATTAGGCCTCATCTCCGTCATAATCTCCTTGCTTCCGGTCATATAACTTGTGCATCCACTATCAAGCACCCATTTTGATCCACCGGAAGCATAGTCCTACAAGAGATCATTGCTTGGTTTTAGGTCCCCATTTCTCAATGGGTCCTCTTTTGTTAGCAACAAGGGTCTTTGGAACCCAAATAGACAAAGCAACATAACCATCATTTGGACCAACATATTTTGCATAAACATCACCATAATAATCACGAAATAAGACATAGTGAGGGTTAGCAAATCCCGCATGATCATCATGAGTGGCATTGCCACCCACAATAGGATCCTTCTTTACTTGTGCGGGTTTGGCCTTCTTTTTCTTGTTGTTCTTCTTCTTCTTCTTTGAGACAAAGCCAATCCCTGTTTTATCACCAAATGCCTTTTGCTTACTCAAAAGGTCATTCAAGTTTTTCTCACCTATGGGAATGGAGGAGTTGGCAAGCTCATCTTTCAACCTAGCATTTTCTTCAATAACATTTGCATGATCACAAGTAGAAGTAGAAGAACTAGGCACAACATTCTTAGTCAATTGAATTTGAAGTTGTTCATGTGACTTGGTGAGAATAGAGTATTCACTTTTCAAGGCCTCGTGAGCCTTGTCAAGATCTTCTAAATCCTTAACAAGTATATCATGACCAACACCAAATTCAACCTTTTCCTTTTTAAGCATTTTTACTTTAGCACGAGCATGGTCTCGCTCTTTAATGAGTTTGGAAACAACTTCATTATTAGATTCCTCAATGGAATCGAGCTTCTCTTCGAGAGACGCTCGTTCCTCTTGCTCTTCTTCAAGAGACTCGGTTAGTGAGGCAATATCTTGAGCATATTCCTTTTCAAGCCTCATTTGTTCATCTAGTTTTTCAAGAGTTTTACCATATTGGCTCAATAGACGTTCAAAGTGAATCTTATGAACACCATCTACACTAGACACATAGTCATCAAAAGCAATAATTTATTCCTTTACTCTAAGACTAGCAAGATCATTCAAGGGAGCATCATTTGTCTTAGAGGAGGAGGAAGATGTGGGTGATACCTCGGAAGATTTGGCCATAAGGCACTTGACGTTCTTGACAAGAGAGTCCT
Source organism: Dactylis glomerata (assembly GCA_007115705.1). Lineage (NCBI taxonomy): Eukaryota > Viridiplantae > Streptophyta > Magnoliopsida > Poales > Poaceae > Dactylis > Dactylis glomerata. Next base: position 4,009,492 of record QXEO01000402.1, on the reverse strand, counting down.
CATTGGGGGATTCAAAGAGTGATGTTGAGGAAGTGGAGGTGGTTGCCATTGCGGCCATCTCACTAGTTGTAGTTTCTTCTTCTTCACTCTCACTTGCGGAGTACTCTTCTTGAGTCAAGAACACAAACTTTGGTTGTTTCTTCTTTGGTCCACCCTTCTTCACAAATGGCTTCTTTGATGGTGACTTGGTCTTGCTTTTGAGGATGAGCTTTCCACCATGATCTTCTCTCTTCTCATAAGGGCACTCGACAACGAAGTGGAATCTATCATTGCAATTATAGCATGTCCTCACCCTTTGACCATTGTTGTCATTCCTTTGATAGCCACTTGACTTGCTCCTTCTTTGATTGTCTTCTTTAGCCTTGTGTGGATCAACCCAAAAGGTTTTTCCATAGAAGGCTATGTGCTCATTGTACTCATGTCTTATGTCCTCGGGACACATCTCTAGTCTTGCTTCAATACTAGCTTGAAGAGGACACTCTTTCTCAACCACACTTGCTTTCAATGCAAGATTAGAGCTTCTTTGCATTCCTATGGCACGGGCACGAGCATCTTCCGCATTTTGAGCGGAAACCTTGTAGGCTTGAATCTCTTGCATCACTTGATTGGAGGTCATCTCATTGAAGTTGTGCTTCCCTTGAACACTCTTCACATCCGCGGGCTCATATGGAGTGAGAGCAAGAATGTACTTCATCTTGATCCACTCATCATCAATATGGTGAGCACCGAGGTTCTTGAAGGTGGTAGCAATAGCCTTGAGTCTTATATACATCTCTTGATGATCCTCACCATCCATCATGAAGAATCCCTCCACTTGATTTGAGAAGGCAATATATCTCGTTTTCTTCATGCTCTCATTTCCAACAAAGACGTCGGAGAGTCCTTGCCAAGCTTCTTTGGCGGTGGAGAAGTGTTGGATGTGAGGCAAGTCCTTGGATCCAACGGTGACTTGAATCATGTGTAGAGCGGTAGCATTGAGTTGGCTATCGACCGTCTCTCTTCTTGTCATGTTGTGGGGATCCACGGCCTTGAATCCTTCCTCAACGATCCTCCAAAGCTCGATGCAAGAACTGCGCATATGAGAGATCATTTGATATTGCCATTGACCAAAGTTTAATGCATCAAGCTTAGGTGGGTCTCCTCTATGGTTAATATGAGGATGAGGAACCGGCGGGTCGGGTGAATACCAATGTGGGAATTCACCTTTCCCGTCGCCCTTGGTGGAAGACTTAGCATCGCCATTTTTATCGGCACCCTCCACATCAACCACCACATTCTCCACTTGTGGAGTAGCGGGTTTTTCCGGAGGTGGAGAAGCATTAGCCGTTTTAGCTTGCATGAGTTGCGCTATCATTTCACGCAACTCACTTATTTGAGATGTCATGGAAGTCATGGATGATTCCAAAGATTTGAACTCACCCATGGAAACTTGACCCAAGCCCTCACTAGGTGATGTTTCCATACTCTTAGGCGGTTAAGCCCGAAATAAGAGCCGAGGCTCTGATACCAATTGAACGGATCGTATGGGCACCTAGAGGGGGGGGGGGTGAATAGGTGCTACTCAAATTTTAATTCTTTTTTATTTTAGGCTTGACACAAAAGGTAAATTCTCTAGATATGCAACTAAGGTGAATTTACCTATATGACAACTAGCAAGCTAAGCAAGATACAAGATATAAAGGCAATAAAGGATAGAGGTAACCGAGAGTGGAGCACACGGAGACACGGATGTAAATCCCGTAGTTCCTTCCTTTTTAGGGGAAGTACGTCTACGTTGGAGGGGTGTGGTTGCCACAAAGGCCTAACCAACGCCACAAAGGCTCACCCTATTCTCCGGTGCAAGCTTCCGCCACAAAGGCCTAGCTCACTTTCCACTAAGGGATTCCTCAAGGCGGAACCAGCCTTTACAATCTTGGGGCACGCATCCACAACCGAATTGGAGGCTCCCAAGCACAACACAATGCTGTCAAACAACAAGTAGCAAGATATCAAATACACAAAACAAGGTCTTGGGACACAAGGGAACCCAAGACACAAGGGCCCTCAAGCAAATGAGAGGGGAAATCAAATCGCTTTGGTGAGGATGTAGATGATGGTCTTCTCCTTCGATTCTCCAAAGATCAAGAGCTTTGGTGGGTTGAGGGAGGAGATCTAGTTGATTTGGTGGCTCCAATAATGGTGTTCTTCTTTCTTGGGACGAGCTGCCCTTTGGGAAAGAAGGTGGGGGGTATTTATACCCCCCCAAAATCTGACCGTTGCCAGCCAAGAAAGTCCGGCTAAAGCCGTAGTTAAGTCCGGCTAAAGCCGGTCACACCGGCTAAAGCCGGCCTCCACACCGGCTAAAGCTGGTCTGAAAAATCCGGCCCTGCCGGAATAAGCCGGACAAATCGCCGGGTTACTCCAGAGGCGTAGAGCTTCTTCCGAAACAGGGCAGTCCGGCTATAGCCGGTCTGGGGACCAGCTAAAGCCGGCCTTCCTGGCCAAACTTCATATAAAACCTCTCCCAGAGCATATTAGCACCATTTCCTCAAGAATTTCCTTTGGGCAATGATAATTATCAAGTGTAACATAGGAAACCCAATATCTTGTGCAAGAATATAATAAAATCCTGCAAAGCATAATCACCACATTAATAGATAATGTATTGTTAACAAACGCCAAAATCAATTAGGCGGGAAATGCTCTTTCAATCTCCCCCTTTTTGGTGTTTGATGACAATACATAATTTTGCATGTTTCAAACGATATAAAATATAGACGGAGCTCCCCCTTGCTATGTGCCTTATTTTAAGTTTGTATTTGATTACACAAAGACACATCAACAACAAGAACTCCCCCTAGATTTTATAGTGTGATCCATATGTGCACAAGATATATAGTAATAGCACATAATCAATAAGCATATGATATGCCACGATATATAGCAAGTACTAATAGCACATAGTTCAACACATAGTAGTAGATGATAATCCAACTAGAGTTCAACCATGGGACACAAGCAAGCAAGCACACGATAAGAGCTTGTGAATCCAACTAGTGGATACACTCCCAACAATATAACATGATTGAACAAATAAACAACTTCTCTCCACTATGGTACTCTGAATTACTCTCCTATTGAATAACACTAATCATTGCGTAGTGGCTACAGAAGCACCCCTTAAAGTTCATCAAGTACTTGACAAACACCACTCATAGAGACATCCAAATCAGATCACAATTCAAGATAGAAATCATTGCGACTTAGACCAAGTACTAACACGGTGCACACACTGTCACCATTACACCATGAAAGGAGGAATAGATCACTCAAACTATCATAGCAATAATTATTCTCATAATCCACAAGAGACCACGATCATAGCCTAAACCAAGTACCACCACAATGCACGCACTGTCACCGTTACACCATGGCAGGAGGAATAGATTACTTTAATAACATCACTAGAGTACACTATAATAATTAAGCATAGGAGTAGCATAATATCTGAATAATAACATCTACTTGTTCAACATGATACAAAGCTCACGATCACATAAAGATCACATCATGGGAGAGAGAGGTGAACCACATAGCTACTGGTAGAGCCCTCAGCCCCGGGGATGAACTACTCCCTCCTCATCATAGGAGACAGCAAGGTTGATGGAGATGGCGGTGAGGTCGATGGAGACGGCGAAGACGGCGATGGAGACCGATGGAGATGGCTCCGGGGGCACTTCCTCGTCCCGGCAGGGTGCCGGAACAGAGACTTCTGTCCCCCGAAATTCGTCGGCGGCGGCGGCGGAACTGCGGAACTGTTTCTAGAAAATTGCTGAATCCCTTAGGGTTTTCCGTCCCGAGGCTTTATATAGGCGAAGGGGCGATGTCAGAGGGCTGCCAGGGCCTCCTCACACAGGGGTGGCGCGGCCAGGGCCAGGGCCGCGCCAGCCCTGTGTGAGGGAGGCCTGTGGCCCCTCTCCTTCATCTCTTCGGATGTCTGGATGCTCCCGGGAAAAATAAGACTTCTGGCTTTTGTTTCGTCCAATTCCGAGAATATTTCCTGTGTATCACTTCTGAAACACAAAAATAGCAGAAAACAGGGAACTGGCACTGTGGCACTTGTTAATAGGTTAGTTCCGGAAAAGCATAAAAGTGCCACTAAGTGTAACAAAACAATAGGCAAGTGGTGTAAAAACAAGCATGGAGCATCAAAAATTATAGATACGTTGGAGACGTATCACTACCAAAGCTGCTTCTGGTGTCTCTTGAATGAAATCTTCTTCCTCCTCTGACTGATGTGCGCTCTAATTCTTCGCGTAGCTTTCTTCTCTTGTGCATGCTGTTGCCCTCCTGTTATGCTTTGGATCTCTGTGCATGTCCATGCTGCTTTCTGATTCATCGTTGTACTCATCCCAGTATTCTTCACTTGACATACTGCCGTCTCCTCGGGTTTGCACAAATATGTCTCTTTCCTCCCTTAGCTTCTTTTTGAGCTGGTGCAGTGCGTACTGATATCCCATCAGAACTTCTCTCCTTGAGTCTGCGGGTACGTCTGTGCCATGATTGACGGCTGACATGATCATTCTCCACTCTCCAGCCAAAACATGCACTTTCTCCTTCTCTTTCTTGCCATTGCTCCTTAATTTGTCGACTTGCATGTCGACCTCCTTGTTGCCAGTGTGATTGCTTTCTTCTTCTGCTGCTTCTGTGATGATAACGCATAATTGGTGTACGCTTTTGGAGACGCCGCTGCTTCTGCTGGCGATATCCCTTGACTTGTCTACTGCCTCTTCCACCATGGTCTCTTGCCCGATTTCATCGGGTTCCTCTAATTTTCCCTGCAAATTTTCTGTTGCTGCTAAGCTGACTGGCGAGTTTGCCTCGCTAGAAGAGCCTACAGATGATCCAGATGCTGTCATCCTCTCTGCTTTGCCCGCCGACGGAACTGATTTTGTCGAATCTGAAAGGCGAGTTGTACCCAAAGGTCCAATGTAGAAGTTTAGACTTCTGAACGTCAATTCCACTTCTTGATTTTCGTCGACTTCTGGACTGCTATTGGCAAAAAGCGAAAAAGCCGTCGAATTCATGATTCCGACGCCCCGAGTCCCCACGGTCGGCGCTAATTGACGAGGGGTTAACTCGACAAATGTCCTAGATGAAGGACTTAGGATCGGGAAAATAGGGCGTCAGATGAACTCGAAGGTAAACTCAGTCAAACAAGGTGGCTATGAAAGTAAACGTGGGTGTAAAACCTGGCTTGCTTTCAATCTGGCCTACACCGTCCCCTCCTGGCTCCTATATATAGGTGGCCAGGTCTCGAGGATCGGGTAAGGTCCAATACAGATTACAATATCGACATACGGTAAGAACTCGTATTTCAACTAGTATTACAATTGGGCCTAGCTTAACGGGCCTCAGGGGTACTCAACTGACGGGCTCTATTATCTATACCCTTGTCACCTAGAAAGATTTATGACATGCTTGATTTACCACCGCTTGAAAAGTGTTATTATGATGCTCCTATTGCTGATGTTGCTAAGAAGAAACCTTTGGGAAGAATTAATGATGTTCTTATTGTGGTTAACAATAACCTTGTTCCTGTTGATTTTCTTGTCATGGATGTTGAATGCAATGCTTCATGTCCTATTATTTTGGGAAGACCCTTTCTTCGAACTGTAGGTACCATCATTGATATGAGGGAAGGCACCATCAAATATCAATTCCCACTCAAGAAAGGTATGGAACACTTCCCTAGAAAGAGAAAGAAATTGCTTTTTGACTCTATTCTTAGAGCAAATTATGAGCTTGATGCTTCTTCACTTGATATTACTTGATTCACACTTTCTGCGCCTAGCTCAAAGGCGTTAAAGAAAAGCACTCTTGGGAGATAACCCAATGTTTTTACTTTCAGTTCTTTTTCTTGAGTCTTGGAAGTTATTACTACTGTAATGACCTCCCCTTATCATTTTTATTTTGTTTTTGTGCCAAGAGAAGCCTCTAATTTGAGTGAGGTAAGATTTGGGGATGTTGCTGTCCTAAAATAGTTTTCGGTGCTGCACCGTAAAAATTCGTGAAAATTCTCTGTATATCTTTTGTATCTGCGATTGCTTGTGCATATGCCCCAGGTTATATCCAAACTTTCATTAGTTGAACACTTTTTGATTTGAGCAACAGAAAACCCTCTAAAAATTCGACCTTTCTCAGCTGTTCTGTTTTGATAGATTTCTGCCAATATTTGTGTTTGTCGCTTTATCGCTTTCTTTTTTAGTTCTTTTGATCACGGAACTTTTGGGGAAGTTGCTACAGTAGTATATACTTTATATGTGGTGGTTTTGAGTTGAAACCTGAAGCAAAAAGGGGTTGATTCATTGCTATGCTTACACTAATGTGGCTAATAGATTTGTGTTTAGTTTTGTATGAAGGAAGTTTTCAAGTGTAGGTATTGGAGAATGATGAGATGAGTTGCAAAATGGAAAAAAGCTCAATCTTGGGGATGCCCACGCACCCCAAGAAATATCCAAGAAGTACAAGCGTCAAAGCTTGGGGATGCCCCCGAGGCACCCCTTCTTCATCGGAAAAAATCAGGTCACCTTTCAACACACTATTTTTATTGCTTCATGCATTATGCGTTTTTCTTGGAGCGTCAGTTGTTTTAGTTTTCAGTTTTGTTTAGTTTTGTTTGCTGCAATAAATGGTTGGACCCCAACAATTTTTTTTTGGAGAAGTTGCCTTGCTTTTCATTTGCCAAGAACACTCTGTTTTTCACTCTTATCGTTTCAACGAGTATTCTCTTTTTCTAGAACTGCATTTAGCTTTCAATTTACGCCTTGATTTGTGTTCAGATCTTGTTATATCTTTTCATCAAGGTGTATTTTTGCCTCTCGTCCATATTGGTTTTCATCAAAAGAGTTGTTTATAAAAAGTTTGAATGGTGTTGGAAAAGAGAAAAAGCTTTATGCAAAAAAGTGGTACAAGAAGGAGCTTGTGTAGACTGCGGCCTAGGCTTTTGCATGTCATGCTTGATGTCTTTTTGATGGCATGCTTAGTGGTTTTGATGTAGCATGACTTGTCTCAAATGACTGAGATTGCTTAATGAGCCTTTGAAAAAATCATGCGTTGTTTTAATTATTTGGAAGCATTATTTTGGTTTTCTCCTTGATGCTTTATTTGGGTTGACTTGGCGCATGCTCACACATGTTAGACTCATAAAAAGTTGCCATTGCCTCTATGATCATTTAGTTTTTGACTTTTGATGCCATCTTATGCTTCTTTTAATGTCGCTTTGTTGTTTTGCATGATTATGGCCATTATTGCTCTCTTAGTTGGTCGCTCCTAGTTTTTTGCTAGCCCTCATTTTGTACTTAGTATGAGCTCTACTCGTGCATCCAACTCCTAAAAACCAAGTTGATCCATTGTGTCCACCATACATACCTATTAGCAATTTGCTATTCCAAAGTACATTTGACTTGCTTTTATCTATCCTTCAAATTAAACTCTTTTTGGTGTTATGCGAAAATTGATCAGTAAAGCTCTCACGAACCGGATGGCACACTTTAATTTTCTCGTTTTAAAATTTTGACATTGTGGCTCTCTTATGTTGAGTTGTTATGCTTGCAAGTTGTAAGTTGGAAATTAGCCCAGCCATGCCGTCATGGGGCAAGCTTTCAACATTGCACTATCTTTCATTTGAGTCGATATCATGATCTTTTGTTTATGGATACTCGCGATGTGAAATGAATTGGGAATCTTGCAGGATCATGGAGTTTATATATGTGTTAGAGAAACGCCTGGGCCGCTAATCTAAGCCATGCATAATTCATGGTGGAAATTTATAGCATGCCCATAGTGAACATTCGACGATGCATCTCATAATAAAAAGCTATACCAATGGTAAATAAAAGAGATGCTGAGGTGTTCATTGTCTATTTGTCCTGTCATTTTGATGTGGACTTGTTCCATGTCATCAGGCACGGAGGTACCCCATTGGCGGTTCTCGATGATACGTGTATACTTACAATGACAAGAGCTTGCTTGGGACTCTAAGTCAAGTAGCATGAGGTTTGGGTATTCGTACTTCACGGGACACGAGATTTTCAACTTATGATTTGTCAAGCATATGCAGCATAAGTGTACTCGCATTAACTTTAACCATTCAAGATGCTTATAATGGGGGCAGTGAGAGCTCAAAGCCGGTAAGTACCATAATTTTTCAAGGTTTATAAAACTTGCAATCACTGCTTCCCTCCGCGAAGGGCCTTTCTTTTACTTTTATGTTGAGTCACCACCTTCTATCTTTATGCACCATTAAGAGAGCATAGTTATCATTCCGAGTATAATGTGCATTGTCCCAAAGTTTTCATTGATTGATTCATGATATTGGTTTCACTTGTTCTCAAATTACTTGTATCTAGTCGCCCTCTTAAACTTGAAGGTGTCCTATGCATTTATGTTTTGCTCTCTCATGAAGGACAAGCTGAAAACCATTTGTATGTTTTTCCTTATGATTTGAACATACGTTTGACTTTCATTGTTTCATTTTCATGATCTTTTGTTTGTGTTCATTTTCATGTTATAACAAGGTTGCTAAGTTTCTTCCATCAAGATTATATCTTTCATGCCCATGTTTTAAGTTCTTTGATCCCAGCGCACATCGCTTACATATATGATCAAGATTGTGTAGGTGCATGTCACCTCAAAAATTATTTCTTTTGTTATCACTTACCTACTCGAGGACGAGCAGGAGTTAAGCTTGGGGATGCTGATACATCTCCAACGTATCCATAATTTTTGATGCTCCATGCTTGTTTTTACACTATTTGCTTAGTGTTTCGTTACACTTCGTGTCATTTTTATGCATTTTCCGGAACTAACCTATTAACAAGATGCCACAGTGCCAGTTCCCTGGTTTCTGCTATTTTTGTGTTTCAAAAATGTTACACAGGAAATATTCTCGGAATTGGACGAAACAAAAGCCAGACGTCCAGATATTTCACGGAGCTTCCAGAAGACCGAAGAGGAGACGGAGCCGAGCCAGAGGGCGGCCACACCATAGGGCGGCGCGGCCTAGGGCTGGCCCATGCCCCCTGGTGGTGTGGGCCCCCTGGTCCACCTCTGACGCTGCCCCTTCGCCTATAAGGACCCCCCCCGATGGGAAAAACCTAAATACCTGATCACTTTTCTAGAACACATCGCGATCCGCCGCCGCCGTCGACCCAAAGATCGGGAGGGTCCAGAAGCTCTTCCCGGCACCCTGCCGGAGAGGGGAATCGCCACCGGAGGTCTTCTTCATCGCCATGCTTGCCTCCGACGCGATGAGTGAGTAGTCTACCTTGGACTATGGGTCCATAGCAGTAGCTAGATGGTTGTCTTCTCCACCATGTGCTTCATGTTTAGATCTCGTGAGCTGCCTTACATGATCGAGATCACCATGATGTAATTCTACATGTTGTGTTTGTTGGGATCCGATGAATATTGGTATTATGATTGAGTTGATGTGCTGAATATTATCTTATGATATCTCTTTGTTGTTTATGATCTTGCATGCTCTCCGTTGTTAGTAGCTATCTTGGCCGAGTGGTTGCTAGTGACTCCAAGAGGGGGTATTTATGCTCGATAGTGGGTTCATGCCTCTATTTAATCTAGGGGAGTGACAAAAACCTCTAAGGTTGTAGATGTGTTGTTGCTACTGATACGTCTCCAACGTATCCATAATTTTTGATGCTCCATGCTTGTTTTTACACCATTTGCTTAGTGTTTCGTTACACTTCGTGGCACTTTTATGTATTTTCTGGAACTAACCTATTAACAAGTCGCCACAGTGCCAGTTCCCTGTTTTTTGCTGTTTTTGTGTTTCAGAAAAGTTACACAGGAAATATTTTCGGAATTGGACGAAACCAAAGCCAGTCGCCCAGAATTTCACCAAAGCTTCCAGAGATCCGAAGAGGAGACAAAGTGGGGCCACGAGGGCCCCACACAACAGGGCGGCGTGGCCTAGGGGTAGGCCGTGCTCCCTACGTGTGAGAGCACCTCGGGCCACTCCTGACGATGCCCCTTTGCCTATAAAGACCCCCCGACGGGAAAAACCTAAATACCCGATCACTTTTCCAGAACACATCGCGATCCACCGCCATCGTCGACCCGAAGATCGGGAGGGTCTAGAAGCTCTTCCCGGCACCTTGCCGGAGAGGGGAATCGCCACCGGAGGTCTTCTTCATCGCCATGCTTGCCTCCGGAGCGATGAGTGATTAGTCTACCTTGGACTATGGGTCCATAGCAGTAGCTAGATGGTTGTCTTCTCCACCATGTGCTTCATGTTTAGATCTCATGAGCTGCCTTACATGATCGAGATCACCGTTATGTAATTCTACATGTTTGGTTTGTTGGGATCCGATGAATATTGGTGTTATGCTTGAGTTGAAGTACTAAAATTTATCTTATGTTATCTCTATGTTGTTTATGATCTTGCATGCTCTCCGTTGTTAGTAGCTATCTTGGCCGAGTAGTTGCTAGTGACTCCAAGAGAGGGTATTTATGCCCGATAGTGGGTTCATGCCTCTATTTAATCTGGGGGAGTGACAGAAACCTCTAAGGTTGTAGATGTGCTATTGCTACTAGGGGGAAAACAACATTCATATGCTCGAGGGCATATGCTTTGTTTACATTACACACTTTGCTTAATGCAATTATCTGTTGTTCGCAACTTAATACTTGTGGAGTTCTCGGATTGATTCGCCACAAGTGGATTATTAGTCATAGATGCAGTTGGATGGCGGTCAATGTATTTTGTTGTAATGCCCAGAGTAAATCTCATAGTGATCCTCTCATCATATGCATGTTGTCTTTATTCTATCAATTGCCCAACTGTAATTTGTTTACCCAGCATGTGTTATTTTATCTTATGGAGAGACACCACTAGTGAACTGTGGACCCCGGTCGTATTTCCATTATATTGCTATCACCTGTTTACTTTAATCGCATTGTTTACTTTACTCGCATACTATTACTATTTTCCACTCGATACGCTCATTCCTTTGTTTACAACAAACCGGTGAGATTGACAACCTCATCGTAAGTTGGGAGCAAAGTATTTGGTTGTGTTGTGTGCAGGTTCCGCGTTGCTATTGGTTAAAGATGAGTCAACAAGTGTCGTAAATGGCACCCTTGTTGGAGTGTTATTAAGCCAGTCAGCATCACCTTCAGACGTTTGTCTGCTCCTCTCCTGATCGACATACCTTGGTTTCTTAACTGAGGGAAAACCTTGCTGCTATATTCATCATACCTTCCTCTTGGGGTTCCCAACTGGACGGTGAAAAGATATCACCACCGTGCCGCATCAAGCTCTTTTCTGGCGCCGTTGCCGGGGAGGAAGAAGAAGACTTCTACAAGGGGAGTTTCGCACGCACATCCTTACTTTGTTTATTGTTTTGCTTTACTTTATTTTTGCTTTATCGTTTTATCAAAAACCCAAAAAAATTAGAATCCTTGGTAGTTGTTATTTCTTTACTTTGGTTCATTATGTTGTTCCCTAAGTACGTTTTGGAGGACCTCTCAGTAGGTAGTGGTTCAATTATTGGGAAAGATGACATTGAGGAGCTCTTTAATCATATTAGTATGCATAAAGAAGTTGAGGAAAAGTCTTTGGTTGAGCTTGCTCCTAGTTATGAAGTTGCTTCCGCTTATTTAGTTCACATGTTAGAAGCTAGGTTTGCTAGCCTTAATCCCTTTATGCAGCACTTGTTCCTTAAGTTTCATGAAATTGAGGATCCTGAAAAGAAAGCTTTTATCTTGGAAACTTTGCGCTTAGAATTTAGAGATGTTGCCATTGAAGCTAGGAAAGTTCTTAAGCGCTTTAATAAGCTTGGTTCACCTATAAAGGTTGTTTGTACAAACAATGAGGGAACCGAGATACCTATACCTAGCAAACTCTTGGGATTGTATGAAGCTTTTGAAAATAATTTTGATTGGATCCATCCCAAAAATCTTTTTAGTAATTTGAGTGAACCAAAGCGTGATCACAAAGGGGATTCAAAAACTTATGTGGATGAAATACAATTCCTTATTGAGAATACCTCTTCAATGGATCTTAATGCCTCTCTTGATAATACTTGATTTGCAATTTCTGCGCCTAGCTCAAAGGCGTTAAAGAAAAGCACTCTTGGGAGATAACCCAATGTTTTACATTCAGTTCTTTTTCTTTTATTTGAGTCTTGGAAGTTATTACTACTGTAATGACCTCTCCTTATCCTTTTTATTTCGTTTTTGTGCCAAGAGAAGCCTCTAATTTGAGCGAGGTAAGATTTGGGGATGTTGCTGTCCTGAAACTGTTTTCGGTGCTGCACCGTAAAAAATCGTGAAAATTTTATGTATATCTTTTGGACCTGCAATTTCTTATGCATATGCCCCAGGTTATATCAAAACTTTCATTAGTTGAACACTTTTTGATTTGAGCAACAGAAAACCCTCTAAAAATTCGACCTTTGTCAGCAGTTCTGTTTTGATAGATTTCTGCCAATATTTGTGTTTGCCGCTTTATCGCTTTCTTTTTGAGTTTTTTTGATCACGGAACTTTTGGGGAAGTTGATACAGTAGTATATGCTTTATACGTGGTGGTTTTTAGGTTGAAACCTGAAGCAAAAAGGGTTGATTATATGTTAGATGCTTACACTAATATTGCTAATTGATTTGTGTTTAGTTTTGTATGAAGGAAGTTTTCAAGTGTAGGGATCGGAGAGTGATGAGATGAGTTGAAGAATGGACAAAAGCTCAATCTTGGGGATGCCCATGCATCACCCTAAGAAATATCCAAAAAGTACAAGCGTCAAAGCTTGGGGATGCCCCCGAGGCACCCCTTCTTCATCGGCAAAAATCTGGTCACCTTTCAAGACACTATATTTTTATTGCTTCATGCATTATGTGTTTTTCTTGGAGCGTCAGTTGTTTTTAGTTTTCAGTTTAGTTTAGTTTTGTTTGCTGCAATAAATGGTTGGACCCCAACAAATTTCTTTTGGAGAAGTTGCCTTGCTTTTCATTTGCCAAGAACACTCCGTTTTTCACTCTATTCGTTTCAACGAGTGTTCACTTTTTCTAGAACTGCGTTTAGTTTTCGATTTTTGCCTTGATTTGTGTTTAGATCTTATTATATCTTTTCATCAAGGTGTATTTTTGCCTCTGATCTATATTGGTTTTCATTAAAAGAGGTCTTTATAAAAAGTTTGAATGGTGTTGGAAAAGAGAAAAAGCTTTATGCAAAAAGTGGTACAAGAAGGAGCTTGTGTAGACTGCGGCCTAGGCTTTTGCATGTTGTGCTTGATGTCTTTTTGATAGTATGCTTAGTGGTTTTGCTGTAGCATGACTTGTCTCAAATAACTGAGATTGCTTAATGAGCCTTTGAAAAAATCATGCGTTGTTTTTACCGTTTGGAAGCATTATTTTGGTTTTCTCCTTGATGCTTTATTTGGGTTGACTTGGCACATGCTCACACATGTTAGACTGTTACAAAGTCACCAATAGCCTCTATGATCATTTAGTTTTTGACTTTTGATGCCATCTTATGCTTCTTTTAATGTTGCTTTGTCGCTTTGCATGATTATGGCCGTTATTGCTCTCTTAGTTGGTCGCTCCCAGTCTTTTGCTAGCCCTCGCCTTGTATTGAGTATGAGCTCTACTCGTGCATCCAACTCCTAAAAACCAAGTTTGCCAAAGTGTCCACCATACATACCTATTAGTAATTTGCTATTCCAAAGTAAATTTGACTTGCTTTTATTTACTCTTCAAATTAAACTCTTACCAGTGTTATGCGAAAATTGGTCAGTAAAGCTCTCACAAACCGGAAGGCACACTTTATTTTTCTCGTTCTAATTTTTTTGACATTGTGGTCTCTTATATTGAGTTGTTATGCTTGCAAGTTGTAAGTTGGAGACTAGCCCAGCCATGCCGTCATGGGGCAAGCTTTCAACATTGCACTTCTTATTTGAGTTGATATCGTGATCTTTTGTTTATGGATACTCGCGGTGTGAAATGAATTGGAAATCTTGCGGGATCATGGAGTTTGTATATGTGTTAGAGAAATTCCTAGGCCGCCAATCTAAGCCATGCATAATTCATGGTGGAAATTTGCAGCATGCCCATAGTGGACATTCGACGACGCATCTCAAAATAAAAAGCTATACAAATGGTAAATAAATGAGATGTCGAGGTGTTCATTATCTGCTTGTCCTGTCATTTTGATGTGGGCTTGTTCCATGTCAACGGACATGGAGGTACCCCGTTGGCGGTTCTCGATGATACGTGTATACTTACAATGACAAGAGCTTGCTTGGGACTCTAAGTAAAGTAGCATGAGGTTTGGGTACTCGTATTCACGGGACACGAGGTTTTCAACTTATGATTTGTCAAGCATATGCAGCGTAAGTGTTCTCGCATTAACTTTAACCATTCAAGATGCTTATGATGGGGGCAATGAGAGCTCAAAGCCGGTAAGTACCATAATTTTTGAAGGTTATAAAACTTGCAATCACTGCTTCCCTTTGCGAAGGGCCTTTCTTTTACTTTTATGTTGAGTCATCACCTTCTATCTTTATGCACCATTAAGAGAGCATAGTTGTCATTCTGAGTATAATGTGCATTGTCCCAAAGTTTTCATTGATTGATTCATGATCATGGTTTCACTTGTTCTTAAATTATTTGTATCTAGTCGCCCTCTTAAACTTGAAGGTGTCCTATGCATTTATGTTTTGCTCTCTGTCATTAAGGACAAGCTGAAAACCATTTGTATATTTTTCCTTATGATTTGAACACACGTTTGACTTTCATTGTTTCATTTTCATGATCTTTTGTTTGTGTTCATTTTCATGTTATAACATGGTTGCTAAGTTTCTTCTATCAAGATTATGTCTTTCATGCCCATGTTTTAAGTTCTTTTCATCCCAGCTCACAACGCTTACATATATGATCAAGATTGTGTAGGTGCATGTCACCTCAAAAATTATTTCTTTTGTTATCACTTACCTACTCGAGGACGAGCAGGAGTTAAGCTTGGGGATGCTGATACATCTCCAACGTATCCATAATTTTTGATGCTCCATGCTTGTTTTTACACCATTTGCTTAGTGTTTTGTTACACTTCGTGGCACTTTTATGCATTTTTTGGAACTAACCTATTAACAAGTCGCCACAGTGCCATTTCCCGATTTTCTACTGTTTTTGTGTTTCAGAAAAGTTACACAGGAAATATTCTCGGAATTGGACGAAACCAAAGCCAGTCGCCCAGAATTTCACCGAAGCTTCCAGAGATCCAAAGAGGAGACGGAGTGGGGCCACGAGGGCCCCACATAACAGGGCGGTGCGGCCCAGGGGTAGGCCGCGCCCCCTACATGTGAGAGCACCTCGGGCCACTCCTGACGATGCCCCTTTGCCTATAAAGACCCCCCGATGGGAAAAACCTAAATACCCGATCACTTTTCCAGAACACATCGCGATCCGCTGCCGCTCGACCTGAAGATCGAGAGGGTCCAGAAGCTCTTCCCGGCACCCTGCCGGAGAGGGCAATCACCACCGGAGGTCTTCTTCATCGCCATGCTTGCCTCCAGAGCGATGAGTGAGTAGTCTACCTTGGACTATGGGTCCATAGCAGTAGCTAGATGGTTGTCTTCTCCACCATGTTCTTCATGTTTAGATCTCATGAGCTGCCTTACATGATTGAGATCACCGTTATGTAATTCTACATGTTTGGTTTGTTGGGATCCGATGAATATTGGTGTTATGCTTGAGTTGAAGTACTGAAATTTATCTTATGTTATCTCTATGTTGTTTATGATCTTGCATGCTCTCCGTTGTTAGTAGCTATCTTGGCCGAGTAGTTGCTAGTGACTCCAAGAGGGGGTATTTATGCTCGATAGTGGGTTCATGCCTCTATTTAATCTGGGGGAGTGACAGAAACCTCTAAGGTTGTAGATGTGCTGTTGCTACTAGGGGGAAAACAACATTCATATGACATTACACACTTTGCTTAATGCAATTATCTATTGTTCACAACTTAATACTTGTGGAGTTCTCGGATTGATTCGCCACAAGTGGATTATTAGTCATAGATGCAGTTGGATGGTGGTCTATGTATTTTGTTGTAATGCCCAAAGTAAATCTCATAGTGATCCTCTCATCATATGCACGTTGTCTTTATTCTATCAATTGTCTAACTGTAATTTGTTTACCCAGCATGTGTTATTTTATCTTATGGAGAGACACCACTAGTGAACTGTGGACCCCGGTCCTATTTCCATTATATTGCTATCACCTGTTTACTTTACTCACACTATTTACTTTACTCGCATACTATTACTATTTTCCACTCGATACGCTTATTCCTTTGTTTACAGCAAACTGGTGAGATTGACAACCTCGTCGTAAGTTGGGAGCAAAGTATTTGGTTGTGTTGTGTGCAGGTTCCGCATTGCTATTGGTTGGAGACGAGTCAACAAGTGTCATAAACGGTGCCCTTGTTAGAGTGTTATTAGGCCAGTCAGCATCACCTTCAGTCGTTTGTCTGCTCCTCTCCTGATCGACATACCTTGGTTTCTTAACTGAGGGAAAACCTTGCTGCTATATTTATCATACCTTCCTCTTGGGGTTCTGAAAGAGCATTTCCCGCCTAATTGATTTTGGTGTTTGTTAACAATACATTATCTATTAATGTGGTGATTATGCTTTGCAGGATTTTATTATATTCTTGCACAAGATATTGGGTTTCCTATGTTACACTTGATAATTATCATTGCCCAAAGGAAATTCTTGAGGAAATGGTGCTAATATGCCCTGGGAGAGGTTTTATATGAAGTTTGGCCAGGAAGGCCGGCTTTAGCTGGTCCCCAGACCGGCTATAGCCAGACTGCCCTGTTTCGGAAGAAGCTCTGCCCCTCTGGAGTAACCCGGCTATTTGTCCGGCTTATTCCGGCAGGGCCGGATTTTTTAGACCGGCTTTAGCCGGTGTGGAGGCCGGCTTTAGCCGGTGTGACCGGCTTTAGCCGGACTTAACTCCGGCTTTAGCAGGACTTTCCTGGCTGGCAACGGTCAGATTTGGGGGGGGTATAAATACCCCCCACCCTCTTCCCCAAAGAGTAGCTCATCCCAAGAAACAAGAACACCATTATTGGAGCCACCAAATCAACTAGATCTCCTCCCTCAACCCACCAAAGCTCTTGATCTTTGGAGAATCGAAGGAGAAGACCATCATCTACATCCTCACCGAAGCGATTTGATTTCCCCTCTCATTTGCTTGAGGGCCCTTGTGTCTTGGGTTCCCTTGTGTCCCAAGACCTTGTTTTGTGTATTTGATATCTTGCTACTTGTTGTTTGACAGCATTGTGTTGTGCTTGGGAGCCTCCAATTCGGTTGTGGATGCGTGCCCCAAGATTGTAAAGGCCGGTTCCGCCTTGAGGAATCCCTTAGTGGAAAGTGAGCTAGGCCTTTGTGGCGGAAGCTTGCACCGGAGAATAGGGTGAGCCTTTGTGGCGTTGGTTAGGCCTTTGTGGCAACCACACCCCTCCAACGTAGACGTACTTCCCCTAAAAAGGAAGGAACTACGGGAATTACATCCGTGTCTCCGTGTGCTCCACTCTCGGTTACCTCTATCCTTTATTGCCTTTATATCTTGTATCTTGCTTAGCTTGCTAGTTGTCATATAGGTAAATTCACCTTAGTTGCATATCTAGAGAATTTACCTTTTGTGTCAAGCCTAAATTGAAAAAGAATTAAAATTTGAGTAGCACCTATTCACCCCCCCCTCTAGGTGCCCATACGATCCGTTCAATTGGTATCAGAGCCTCGGCTCTTATTTCGGGCTTAACCGCCTAAGAGTATGGAAACATCACCTAGTGAGGGCTCGGGTCAAGTTTCCATGGGTGAGTTCAAATCTTTGGAATCATCCATGACTTCCATGACATCTCAAATAAGTGAGTTGCGTGAAATGATAGCGCAACTCATGCAAGCTAAAACGGCTAATGCTTCTCCACCTCCGCAAAAACCCGCTACTCCACAAGTGGAGAATGTGGTGGTTGATGTGGAGGGTGCCGATAAAAATGGCGATGCTAAGTCTTCCACCAAGGGCGACGGGAAAGGTGAATTCCCACATTGGTATTCACCCAACCCGCCGGTTCCTCATCCTCATATTAACCATAGAGGAGACCCACCTAAGCTTGATGCATTAAACTTTGGTCAATGGCAATATCAAATGATCTCTCATATGCGCAGTTCTTGCATCGAGCTTTGGAGGATCGTTGAGGAAGGATTCAAGGCCGTGGATCCCCACAACATGACAAGAAGAGAGACAGTCGATAGCCAACTCAATGCTACCGCTCTACACATGATTCAAGTCGCCGTTGGATCCAAGGACTTGCCTCACATCCAACACTTCTCCACCGCCAAAGAAGCTTGGCAAGGACTCTCCGACGTCTTTGTTGGCAATGAGAGCATGAAGAAAACGAGATATATTGCCTTCTCAAATCAAGCGGAGGGATTCTTCATGATGGATGGTGAGGATCATCAAGAGATGTATAGAAGACTCAAGGCTATTGCTACCACCTTCAAGAACCTCGGTGCTCACCATATTGATGATGAGTGGATCAAGATGAAGTACATTCTTGCTCTCACTCCATATGAGCCCGCGGATGTGAAGAGTGTTCAAGGGAAGCACAACTTCAATGAGATGACCTCCAATCAAGTGATGCAAGAGATTCAAGCCTACAAGGTTTCTGCTCAAAATGCGGAAGATGCTCGTGCCCGTGCCATAGGAATGCAAAGAAGCTCTAATCTTGCATTGAAAGCAAGTGTGGTTGAGAAAGAGTGTCCTCTTCAAGCTAGTATTGAAGCAAGACTAGAGATGTGTCCCGAGGACATAAGACATGAGTACAATGAGCACATGGCCTTCTATGGAAAAACCTTTTGGGTTGATCCACACAAGGCTAAAGAAGACAATCAAAGAAGGAGCAAGTCAAGTGGCTATCAAAGGAATGACAACAATGGTCAAAGGGTGAGGACATGCTATAATTGCAATGATAGATTCCACTTCGTTGCCGAGTGCCCTTATGAGAAGAGAGAAGATCATGGTGGAAAGCTCATCCTCAAAAGCAAGACCAAGTCACCATCAAAGAAGCCATTTGTGAAGAAGGGTGGACCAAAGAAGAAACAACCAAAGTTTGTGTTCTTGACTCAAGAAGAGTACTCCGCAAGTGAGAGTGAAGAAGAAGAAACTACAACTAGTGAGATGGCCGCAATGGCAACCACCTCCACTTCCTCAACATCACTCTTTGAATCCCCCAATGAGGACTCTCTTGTCAAGAATGTCAAGTGCCTTATGGCCAAATCTTCCGAGGTATCACCCACATCTTCCTCCTCCTCTAAGACAAATGATGCTCCCTTGAATGATCTTGCTAGTCTTAGAGTAAAGGAAGAAATTATTGCTTTTGATGACTATGTGTCTAGTGTAGATGGTGTTCATAAGATTCACTTTGAACGTCTATTGAGCCAATATGGTAAAACTCTTGAAAAACTAGATGAACAAATGAGGCTTGAAAAGGAATATGCTCAAGATATTGCCTCACTAACCGAGTCTCTTGAAGAAGAGCAAGAGGAACGAGCGTCTCTCGAAGAGAAGCTCGATTCCATTGAGGAATCTAATAATGAAGTTGTTTCCAAACTCATTAAAGAGCGAGACCATGCTCGTGCTCAAGTAAAAATGCTTAAAAAGGAAAAGGTTGAATTTGGTGTTGGTCATGATATACTTGTTAAGGATTTAGAAGATCTTGACAAGGCTCACAAGGCCTTGAAAAGTGAACACTCTATTCTCACCAAGTCACATGGACAACTTCAAATTCAATTGACTAAGAATGTTGTGCCTAGTTCTTCTACTTCTACTTGTGATCATGCAAATGTTATTGAAGAAAATGCTAGGTTGAAAGATGAGCTTGCCAACTCCTCCATTCCCATAGGTGAGAAAAACTTGAATGACCTTTTGAGTAAGCAAAAGGCATTTGGTGATAAAACAGGGATTGGCTTTGTCTCAAAGAAGAAGAAGAAGAACAACAAGAAAAAGAAGGCCAAACCCGCACAAGTAAAGAAGGATCCTATTGTGGGTGGCAATGCCACTCATGATGATCATGCGGGATTTGCTAACCCTCACTATGTCTTATTTCGTGATTATTATGATGATGTTTATGCAAAATATGTTGGTCCAAATGATGGTTATGTTGCTTGGTCTATTTGGGTTCCAAAGACCCTTGTTGCTAACAAAAGAGGACCCATTGAGAAATGGGGACCTAAAACCAAGCAATGATCTCTTGTAGGACTATGCTTCCGGTGGATCAAAATGGGTGCTTGATAGTGGATGCACAAGTCATATGACCAGAAGCAAGGAGATTATGACGGAGATGAGGCCTAATGACAACAATATAACCGTCACTTATGGAGACATGTCACAATCCGAGGTATTGGGTCTTGGCAAGGTGGTGGTCGCACCGGATATTTCCCTTGTGGACGTCATGCTTGTTGAGACCCTAGGTTACAATTTACTTTCAGTTAGTGCACTTGGTAAGATGGGATTTGCCGTCTTCATTGATAATGAAATTGTGGTACTCTTGTGGAGCAAGTCTCTAAAGGTCGCTTTCGTTGGGCACATTGAAAACAACTTGTATGTGGTGGACTTCTCGGGGAAAACCACTACAAGTGCAATGTGTTTATTTGGAAAGGCCGATGTGGGTTGGCTTTGGCATCGCCGACTAGCCCATGTCAACATGAGAACTTTGCAAAGCCTTCACAAGGGTGGCCACATACTCGGACTAAAAGAGAATGTTTCCTTTGCCAAAGATCGTGTTTGCAGGGCTTGCGTTCTAGGAAAAATGCATGATTCTCCCAACCCAAGCAAGACTATCATTTCTTCCAAGAGGATCTTGGAGCTCCTTCATGTGGATCTCTTTGGTCCTCCCTCTCATGCAAGTCTTGGTGGGAAGAAATATTGTTTGGTGATTGTTGATGACTATTCAAGATATACTTGGGTCTACTTCTTCAAGCATAAGAGTGAGACTCAATAAACCGTCATCGACTTTGCCAAGGAGGTTGAACGTCAACATGGGCAAACTATTTTGGCAATTAGAAGTGACAATGGCTCAGAATTCAAGAACTACACCTTAAATGGATTTCTTAGTGATGAGGGGATTCGTCATCAATATTCTGCTGCATACACCCCTCAACAAAATGGTGTAGCCGAGAGGAAGAACCGGACTCTTATGGATATGGCTAGGTCAATGTTGGCGGAGTTTAAGTCTCCATACAACTTTTGGGCCGAAGATATCTCTACGGCTTGTCACTCTTCAAACCGGCTCTTCCTCCGCAAAGGCCTAAACAAGACTCCATATGAAATACTCACCGAAAGCAAGCCCAACATCTCCTACTTCCGAGTTTTCGGGTGTAAGTGTTTCTTTCAAAGAAAAGGAGTTCGTTTAGGTAAATTTGATCTGAAAGCAATAGAAGGTATTTTTGTTGGTTATGGTGCCGAATCCCACACTTATAGAGTCTTCAACAAGTCCACCGGGCGTGTTGAAGAATCTTGTAGTGTGGTATTCGAAGAGAATGATGGCTCCCAAGGGGGGCAAGATGTTGTTTCTTGTGATGTAGATGATGAAATACCTCGAGAAGCCATAGGAAGAATGGGCGTGGGATTTTTCCGCCCCATTGAGGGACACCTTGTGGCGGACCGAGAAGGACTATGCTCTACTCAAGTGGAGCCTTCATCTTCACAAGCTCAACAAGCCTCTCCCATGGAAGCAAATAATGCACCAACCGAAGAACAAGTCAAGGACCTTCATGAAGAAGAAGGGGCACCACCATCCTCTCCGGTTATCTCAACCGCCCCCAATTCTTCACATGACCAAGATCAACCTACTCATGAAGATAATGATGATCAAGGTCAATTTGATGGTCAAGACGGGGACCAAAATGATCAAGATGATCAAGTGATTCCTCCAAGGTCAAATGAGGAGATCGAAGCCCGTCGCAAGAGAAGAGTTGAAAGAGACTTGGAACTTAAAGGTCATACCCTTGAGAGGGTTATTGGAGATTTAAGAAGCAAAGTGTCAACCCGGCGTCAATTGGCACAATTTAGCTCTCATCATGCTTATATCTCCATGGTTGAACCCAAGAAAGTATTTGAAGCTCTTGAAGATCCGGATTGGTTGGATGCTATGCATGAAGAACTCAACAACTTCAAGCGCAATAATGTATGGGTGTTAGTGGAGAAGCCAAAGGAGTGCCGCAATGTGATTGGCACAAAGTGGATATTCAAGAACAAGCAAGATGAGCATGGAATTGTTGTGAGGAACAAGGCTAGATTGGTTGCTCAAGGTTTCTCTCAATTGGAAGGAATTGACTTTGGAGAAACTTATGCTCCCATGGGTCGCCTTGAGTCCATCCGTATCCTTCTTGCATATGCCACTCATCATAACTTTAAGTTGCAACAAATGGATGTTAAAAGTGCTTTTCTTAATGGTCCATTGAAAGAGGAAGTATATGTTAAGCAACCCCCGGGGTTTGAGGATCTCAACTTTCCTAACCATGTCTACAAACTCCATAAGGCACTCTATGGCCTTAAACAAGCCCCACGTGCGTGGTATGAGCACCTTACGGAGTTGTTGTTAGACCGTGGGTTTGAAGTTGGGCAAATCGATCCCACTCTTTTTACTAAGAGGGTCAATGGGGAGCTTTTCGTATGCCAACTATATGTTGATGATATTATCTTTGGCTCTACTAACAAAGCCTTTAATGATGAATTTTCAAAGCTTATGACCGATAGGTTCGAGATGTCTATGATGGGCAAAATGAAGTTCTTTCTTGGTTTTGAAATCAAGCAATTGAAAGAAGGGACTTTCATTAATCAAGCCAAATATGTCCAAGACATGCTCAAGAGGTTCAAGATGAAGGAACTAAATGGGGCCGCCACACCAATGGCCACAAAATGTCATCTTGAACTTGATCCCAATGGTAAAGATGTGGATCAAAAGGTATACCATTCTATGATCGGTTCTTTGCTTTATCTTTGCACATCTAGACCCGATATTGTGTTGAGTGTAGGTGTGTGTGCAAGGTATCAAGCCGCTCCTAAAGAAAGCCACCTTATGGCGGTTAAGAGAATCTTTCGATATTTGGTTCATACCCCAACTTATGGGCTTTGGTATCCCAAAGGCTCGGATTTCTCTCTTTGTGGATTCACGGATTCGGATTGGGCCGGTGACAAGGATGATAGGAAATCAACCTCCGGAGCCTGCCAATTTCTTGGTAGGTCTTTGGTGTGTTGGTCTTCTGAGAAGCAAAATTGTATATCTCTCTCCACCGCCGAAGCCGAATATATTGCCGCCGCAAGTGGATGCACTCAATTGTTGTGGATGAGGCAAACTTTAAAGGAATATGGTGTCAATTGTGACAAAGTGCCTCTTTTATGTGACAATGAGAGTGCTATCAAGATAGCCTATAATCCGGTGCAACATTCAAGAACCAAGCATATTGAGATCCGGAATCATTTTATTAGAGATCATGTTGCCCGTGGTGATATTGAGCTTGCATATGTGAGCACCAAGGATCAACTTGCCGATATATTCACGAAGCCCCTTGATGAAGCAAGATTTGGATATTTGAGGAATGAGCTAAATATCATTGATTCAAGGAGTGTGGCTTGAGCATCTTGCAAATACACCTACTTTTCAATACTTGTTTGGTTTAGGTGTGGGCATGGAGATAGGGGGAGTGCGGTCCTAATCAATTGGACTATCCCTCCCCCATAATGCCAATAGTAACAAAATTGTTCTCTTTCTATCATTTTTGTGATATATGAGTTTCAATGACGAGTATTGGTTATAGACTCAAGATATATCTTCGCGGTCCAATGCCATAACACTCATACATGGTGGCCTCGGCCACCGACCTCTTCTTTTCGAAGAGTTGATTTCTTGCAAATTCTATTTGAGTTTATTGAACTTTTTCGTCATTGTCTCTATCCTTGAAATGGGAAGGCACTTGCATTGGATTTTCCAAAGATTTCTTGTGTTTGCAATGTCAAGTGCCGAGAACCACTCCATGCATGTTTTTCTATCCTAAGCCCACTTATCTAAAGCCAAGCATCCTCTCTTGCATGCCCATAATTTCCTGAAATCAAATTCATCTATTTTGTGTCATCTTGACCGGCTATAGCCGGTCCTTCACCGGAAATAGCCGGGGTGCGGCTTTAGCCGGCCCATCCGGCTATAGCCGGCCTGGGGTTTTCGAGCCCATCTCTTTAGGCTGTGGGGGTGAGGGTTTCCTCAGTTACCCCCCACGCCTATCTTCCTCCGCTCGAGCCTCTCCCTTGGAGCCGCCGCCGCCGTCAATCACCTCTCCTCCGGCCGCCGGAGCCCCCTCATTGGCCGGCCATCCTCTCCGGCGCCCTCCCCATGGACCAGGGTACCCTCCCCTACTTTCTCCTCTCTCTCTCCCTAGGTCTTCCTAGGGTTAGGGTTAGTTGATCTTTTGGTACCTTGTTGTTCATCTGGGAATGTTTGGTTTCGTGTTCCCTTCCAGCATTACATAGATCAAAAATACTTGACTAGTTTTGGTGGCCTACTCCTGAGATTTCGAATTGTGTTCATCTGGTCTGGCTAAAGCCAGTGTCAGACCGGCTAAAGCCGGCCTGAGACCGGAAATAGCCGGTGTAGATCACCAAGTACTATCCTGTTTTTTCCTTTTGTGCTATTGCTCTTTGATCCTCTGGCATGCATGCTCATCCTATATGCTATCTACCTATGTGCTGTTTGCAGGTGGTTCTCGACCCAAGAGGTCTCGCTATGTTGATCCTTCTCTTGCCCGCCGTCAAGAACATCACGATGCACGTATGACCGCTGCTATGAAGAAGAAGAGATTGGAAGAATGAAAGAAGAAATCTCTGTTTGCTAACATTGGTGATCTCAAGAAGTTGTCCAAGCAAGAGTACCGTGAGTTCCGTGAACAGAAGTTCTATGCCTTGCCTAGGGACATCGACAGTGGTTCCTTCTACCGGTCAGAGCATCAGAGGATCTATGAGCAGGTTTATGAGACCATGAGCACAAAGGTCTGCCCCATGAAGTTCACCAACATTGCATCGTTGTCCAGGGATGAGTACTTTGCTGATGCTCTATGGGTCACTCAGAAGTTGGGTTTGCACAAGTTGATGGTCTTCAGACAAGACTATAATCCTCGTTTGATCCAGCAGTTCTTTGCCACTTTGGAGTTTGATACTCGGGATGAGGTTGGTTTCACTTGGATGTCGGGTGAAGTGAGGAAGAGCTCTACCATCTCTCGCTTCGGGCAGCTCTTGGGCTATAGGTTTGATGGCATTCATCGACCTAGAGGTGCCCGTTTGCATCTTGACACCACAGAGTACAACAAGAGGAAGATCCAGTGTCTCTATGGTCCCGGGGGCAAAGCGGGAGAGACTGCAAATCTCCTTCCCCTCTATGATATTCTACTTCAGATGTTTCGTGCCAACATTGCTCCAAGTGGGGGCAACAATGATTCTATCAGAGGTGGACTTGTGCATTTACTTCACCATGCCCGTCTTATCTTCGAGGCCGGAAGGGAGTGTGAAGGGATGGAGCTCGATGTGATGTACTTTATCTTCATGGAGATGAAGATTGCTATGCTTGATAGGAAAATCCCTCCTTATGCTCCATTTATCATGAGGCTTATCATTGACAGAGGCATTGAAGGAGACTTTGAGATTGAGCAAGTTTTTCTAGATGAAGAGTTGGAAGTGCACAAGCCCAATAAGCTCTACAAGAAGACCGTTCATTTGGTGTCTAGCACCTCAAGTGCTTTTCCCTCTTCGAGCGATGTGTTGGATGGCAACCGCTATGCTAGTGGTTGTAGGAGGAAGAACACGGATCCACCAAGTGGTGGAATGGGTCAAGAGATGAAGAAGCTCAAGTGGTGGCAAAGGGCTTTGTTTTTGCATGAACAATGATGTGCGTCAAACTCAATACAAGGACTATGTGGACCGCAAGCACATTCACAAGAAGCAAAGAGAGTTGGATGCTCGTTTGAGGATTGTGGAGAAGGGCAAAGGAGCTAGTCATGAAGAAGAGTCCCAAGAGCAAGATCTATCCGAGGACACCTTTTCATTTGGCAAGTGGAATGAGGGATCATCTTTTGATTGGAAGGAGTTAGCCAAAGTCACCTCCAAGGGCAAGGAAGCCGTTGATGAAGAAGATGAGGAAGAAGAAGGTGATGAAGATACATAAGATGATGACCAAGGAGATGATGATGCGGATGATGAGGACTTTGATGATGTTGAGGAGTGATCTCGTGTCGTTGTCTCCCTTTTTGGCGTCTTGATGCCAAAGGGGGAGAATGTCCCATTTGCATGTGTTCCATTTGGATTTGTGTTGATTTTCCATTTGGATTTGGTTGGATCACAAGCTCTTATCGTGTGCTTGCTCGCTTGTGTCCCATGGTTGAACTCTAGTTGGATTATCATCTACTACTATGTGTTGAACTATGTGCTATTAGTACTTGCTATATATCGTGTCATATCATATGCTTATTGATTATGTGCTATTACTATATATCTTGTGCACATATGGATCACACTATAAAATCTAGGGGGAGTTCTTGTTGTTGATGTGTCTTTGTGTAATCAAATACAAACTTAAAATAAGGCACATAGCAAGGGGGAGCTCCGTCTATATTTTATATCGTTTGAAACATGCAAAATTATGTATTGTCATCAAACACCAAAAAGGGGGAGATTGAAAGAGCATTTCCCGCCTAATTGATTTTGGCGTTTGTTAACAATACATTATCTATTAATGTGGTGATTATGCTTTGCAGGATTTTATTATATTCTTGCACAAGATATTGGGTTTCCTATGTTACACTTGATAATTATCATTGCCCAAAGGAAATTCTTGAGGAAATGGTGCTAATATGCTCTGGGAGAGGTTTTATATGAAGTTTGGCCAGGAAGGCCGGCTTTAGCCGGTCCCCAGACCGGCTATAGCCGGACTGCCCTGTTTCGGAAGAAGCTCTGCGCCTCTGGAGTAACCCGGCTATTTGTCCGGCTTATTCCGGCAGGGCCGGATTTTTTAGACCGGCTTTAGCCGGTGTGGAGGCCGGCTTTAGCCGGACTTAACTCCGGCTTTAGCCGGACTTTCCTGGCTGGCAACGGTCAGATTTGGGGGGGAGGGGGGTATAAATACCCCCACCCTCTTCCCCAAAGAGTAGCTCGTCCCAAGAAAGAAGAACACCATTATTGGAGCCACCAAATCAACTAGATCTCCTCCCTCAACCCACCAAAGCTCTTGATCTTTGGAGAATCGAAGGAGAAGACCATCATCTACATCCTCACCGAAGCGATTTGATTTCCCCTCTCATTTGCTTGAGGGCCCTTGTGTCTTGGGTTCCCTTGTGTCCCAAGACCTTGTTTTGTGTATTTGATATCTTGCTACTTGTTGTTTGACAGCATTGTGTTGTGCTTGGGAGCCTCCAATTCGGTTGTGGATGCGTGCCCCAAGATTGTAAAGGCCGGTTCTGCCTTGAGGAATCCCTTAGTGGAAAGTGAGCTAGGCCTTTGTGGCGGAAGCTTGCACCGGAGAATAGGGTGAGCCTTTGTGGCGTTGGTTAGGCCTTTGTGGCAACCACACCCCTCCAACGTAGACGTACTTCCCCTAAAAAGGAAGGAACTACGGGAATTACATCCGTGTCTCCGTGTGCTCCACTCTCGGTTACCTCTATCCTTTATTGCCTTTATATCTTGTATCTTGCTTAGCTTGCTAGTTGTCATATAGGTAAATTCACCTTAGTTGCATATCTAGAGAATTTACCTTTTGTGTCAAGCCTAAATTGAAAAAGAATTAAAATTTGAGTAGCACCTATTCACCCCCCCTCTAGGTGCCCATACGATCCGTTCAGGTTCCCAACTGGACGATGAAAAGATATCACCACCGTACCGCATCAGCTACTAGGGGGAAAACAACATTCATATGCTCGAGGGCATATGCTTTGTTTACATTACACATTTTGTTTAATGCAGTTATCTGTTGTTCGCAACTTAATACTTGTGGAGTTCTCGGATTGATTCGCCACAAGTGGATTCTTAGTCATAGATGCAGTTGGATGGCGGTCTATGTATCTTGTTGTAATGCCAAGAGTAAATCTCATAGTGATCCTCTCGACGTATGCACGTTGTCTTTATTCTATCAATTGCCCAACTGTAATTTGTTTACCCAGCATGTATTATTTTATCTTATGGAGAGACACCACTAGTGAACAATGGACCCCGGTCCTATTTCCTTTATATTGCTATTACCTGTTTACTTTACTCGCACTGTTTACTTTACTCGCATATTACTATTGCTTTCCACTCGATACGCTCATACCCTTTGTTTCAAGCAAACCGGTGAGATTGACAACCTCATCAGAAGTTGGGAAAAAAGTATTTGGTTGTGTTGTGTGCAGGTTCCACGTTGCCGCTCGCAAAGAAAAGCTTGGACGAGGCGCCCTATAAATTGTCCGAAGCTGTCGCGAAGCTAGCGGGCATCACCTTCAGTCGTATTAAACCTCCTACTGGATTGATAACCTTGGTTTCATAACTGAGGGAAAACTTGCTGCTATATTCATCAAACCTTCTCTTGGGGTTTCCAAATAGCCAGTCATTTACTACATATTCCCACGTCAACCTGGCACAGAAGTTTTCTGTCGTCATTGCCGTGTATTAAAGAAGAAGCTTTCACACCATCATCACCGCGCCATCACGCCCTGTGGTGGAATACGGAACACGTTTGTTCTTTTTTATAGTAGAGATTTGGTTGGTGTCATCAAGTGGAATATAATGAGATGGTTCTGCACCTAGATCACATTCCGGTGTTCATTTGGAAAATGGAACGGAACGAGGTGGTTCCTCAAAAGAGAATATTCCCTCCAGATTCGGAATGCACTCATTTCTCAAAATCGGTGGAATCACTCTATTCCTCTATGCTAAAGCCACCCACACTCATTTAACTCCTCTATCCTCTCATAACTTTATTCTGCTAAACGCACCCCATGCATGCTCACATCTTCTATTCCCAGAATGTGTTACATTCCACTCTCCAACCGAACGTAAGAACGGAACCAACCCATTTTATATTCTAGCTCAAACTGAACACAAGAATGAAACCAACCCATTCTTCCAGAATGGAACCATGACATTACATTCCACTTGGTTCTCAAACCGAACACACCCTTAAGACCTGCATCAATCCAACCCGTATTGTTTGAGTGGTGGCTAGCACGTTACTCATATAAGATCCCTTTCATATTCTACCCGACGAAGTGTTGCATGAAGAAACAGAAAAATTTATTGGAGACAGAAAGGAAGATTCAGAGCCATCCTGTTTAATGGGTGTGGCCTGTGGCGTGGGGCTGTTGTGTAGCTGGTCGTTGGCCCTGAGCAGTTGAGTGTGGGGATGTTGTTATAAACTCGAGACCGTGTACTCTGTGTCATCAATCATTAATGAGAGTAGAAACCTAAAACCTCATATCTCTCTCATCTACCTCTCACATGTGTTCTCTGTTCCTCACCCCTTTCGCTTGTGGATCCCCTTTCTTTGGATTTGGGGATACTACAGATTGTATCAGAGGACTAGTCAGTGTTTAATGGGTGTGGCCTGTGGCGTGGGGCTGTTGTGTAGCTGGTCGTTGGCCCTGAGCAGTTGAGTGTGGGGATGTTGTTATAAACTCGAGACCGTGTACTCTGTGTCATCAATCATTAATGAGAGTAGAAACCTAAAACCTCATATCTCTCTCATCTACCTCTCACATGTGTTCTCTGTTCCTCACCCCTTTCGCTTGTGGATCCCCTTTCTTTGGATTTGGGGATACTACAGATTGTATCAGAGGACTAGTCAGTGTGAATTGCTCTTCATGATCTCTTGATCGTACCAGTAATTCGAAGGAAAAGGGTGTTGATCAACCTCGATTTACTAGTGTAAACATGCAGCATTGTCCAAAAGGTAGGTCGTGTGCAGGAGCACTCACACCAAGGATACCGGACTGCGTACCCTCTTTTAGTTGTTCGGGGGTGGGAATCAAGTTCATATCTAATCCGAGAATCCCTGCAAGGAACCAAGAGCACACGGGGACATGGGTTGTTTACCCACTCTCAGGCTGCCCGGAGGCTAACATCCCTAAGTCATGAATTTCTGATATGATTACTCATCGGAGTACAAGTGTTGATGGGGTTACAAGTGAGGAGCCCTTGCCGTGGTCCTAGACTATGGCCTAGATTTTGTGGATGGTGGCAGAGCGCCAATGGTCTCTGGCCTCCGAGCTCGGAGGCGCCTAACGCCAGTTACTCTGCTATATAGTGTATATAGCCTCCTTGAGAGCTTACCCCTTCCTTATTGGACATGGTCCTCCTTTTATAGTCCAAGGGGATACCACAAAGGCCTAGGATTCCCTTAGTCTCTATTCACCCTCCTGGGGTGGCCCAAGATCGATCCCAGGAGGGAGCTTCAGTCATGATCTGCTTCCTTTGTCGCCTTCCCATTTTTAGGGTTTGTCCTCTTGCCTGTCGTAAGGCCGAGCAGGGTTCGTTAGCTCTGGTCCCAAAAGACAGGCTTTTGCCCAGTCCCCCTGTCTCGGCTGGGCTCTTCCCCTTCTCTTCCCGGTGGGGGAGCGGTGGCATGATCCCCTAAGACTAAACACAAGGTTTCAAGGATGTTTTTTTCGACATGGGGACTACCCCAGCCTCTACATCGAAGAGATGCATACAGTCTTCCTTTATTTCATTTATTCAACAAAGACTGGCCAAGAGGCTTACATCGATCATACAAAATGAAGCCCCCAAAAAACAGTGACAAAAGAACCTCCAACTAGTACAACGATAGAGGATAAGATGGGACCTTGTGCCCCGAAGGTTTCAAGGATGATCTCATGTTGAATGGGCTTGGAGTGAAATTCCCTTTGCGGGAATCCTAAGGCCCTTCGTAGGCTTCCTCAAGTCGGGGCTCCTCCTTCCTTCTAGCCCAGGCACTAGGCGACCAACACTTAGTCGATCTAGAGGACCCCTGTCCCTTGGAGACGACAAGGTGCATACCACATTGTTGTAAAAATGTAGGATTTTCTAAAAGTGTAGTCCTATGGAAACTAGTCATTAAAACATACTAAATAGGGATAGTTTGAATTTAATTTGGACACACCATAGCATTCAAGTGCAACGAGCTTTTGAGTTTTTAGTTGTTTTCTGAAACGACCATTGCCATCTATGTGCAGCTAAAATTTTCAAACCTCTAATCCAAAGGGAGAGAATTTTGTGACCAATTTTTTTTTGGAAACCATCTTTTGTGTTAGAAGCACCGAAACAACATTGTTGACACCCACACAATCACACACACATGAAATAACTTACTCCCTCCGACTTATATTAACTTTCATAAATACGAATGCATCCAGACACATTTTAATACTAGATACATCTATATTTGTGAAAGGTAGTATGTGTCAGATGGAGTAGCATAGTGACTATCGAGTCAGAAGTTGGCAAAAATATTATTAATACTTGTGGTCACATAATAGTAAGTAAAGGCACCATACAAACAGAAAACCATTTAATCAAAATTGTAAAAATCATGGGATACATGTTAGCCAAAAGTTTGCTCAAATCGCAACTGCTTTTGAAAGTTCTTCTCATGGATATCCAACCGCTTAACATTCAACAAATTCTAAAAAAACTACATTCAACAAATGGTTCCTAAGGCTTTCTGTCCTGGTCATCTCCAGGGAAAACACTCAACAAAGAGTGCCTGGTCCCATCATGTAGATGCATATCCTTTACAAATTGGGAAATACTCATAATCAGCCGATCGATTGCTGGCTCTGGATCGGTCATCGCGCTCGTGCCCCGCTAGCTTCTTGGGTCACTCTCTTTCCCGTTTAGCTTTTTTGCGGTGGATTTCTTCCTGCGCCTAGCTAGCACATGCATTTTCCTTTATTTATTAGGGAGTAGCAGGACACAGTACAATTTGCATGTAAGCCCTTTTTCTTGCTACTTGCTGTGTGTAACAGGGCATGGAGCCCATTCACATGAAGCAAACTAAAGCGACCTACTATGTAGCTACCTTTTTTCTACTCATGCATGTATCACTTGCATATTGACATTTTGCTAAGTGTCACACTACTAAATACTTCAGAGTAGTTTGAGCTTGTCTTCCCATGAGTCCATGACCACCGTTTGAGTATAAGCTGGTGCACTGCCAACTGCAAGTTGGTGTCGCTGCCAAACAGCAGTCGCTGTAACCGGCGCTGTATCCAAAAAAGTGACTAGTTTAGCGCGCGGGAGGCACAAATTGATGCTCCAACAGATGCTGCAACCGGCGCTGTAAAATGGTGCGCGGGGCAAAAGCGCTATCTCGCGCACTATATCTACCGCACCGAATGGAGCGCGCGGCACAAATTGCGCGCAGGAACAACTACCCATTTTTACAGCCCAAACATTTTAGAGCTTCTGGTGGAGGTGAACATGGCCTCACGCGCGAAACACGGATGGAGCGTGCTGCAAAGTGCTTTTACAGCGCCAAAATTTAGCGCGACTGCTGGAGGTGCTCTTAGTACAAGTTGGCATCGTTGCTTTAAACATTTTGCGTCGATGATGTGTCACCGTCGATGATGTTGCGAGGCCCTCGACATGAGACTGTGCAAGCATCGACAAGGTGTTGTGAGCATCCATAATCGATGCTTCAACGGACCATCCCCAATGATGATCCTTTTCATATATTTTTTGTAAGCATTTCATTGTAATGCTAAATATGTGTTTCTGATGTTGTTGTGAGTTCGGAAATATGATGAGCTAGTGAGAAAGGAGCTAGAGCGCCTAGTTTAACGCTTATGGGCTATAGCGAGCCGAATTCGTGGTTGACGGCGCCAAACCGGCGAGACATGGTCTGCCATAAACAATGTTACCCATAAGTTTTTTTGTAAAATTTCAATGTTGCATATATGCATTAAATTATAAGAAACTAGTACGCATTGTGCTGCGAAAGCACACAACAAATGTAAGAATGTTATCTAGTCATTTGCTACAAGTTTCGTTTTCCTTGATTTCTTGATGTTGTATAAATAATTAAAAATGTAACAAAATTGTATAAATTGTGCTGTGAAATCATGGGTGAGATGTTACAAACGTTTTGTTCGTTTGCAATAAGTTGTGTTTTCCTCAAATTTCCAAAATGTTGCAAATACATGTTTTTTGTTGTAAACATTTGTATTTTTTATTGAAATAGTTGGTGATTTTTGATGCAAATAAATTAGCAGTAAAAATTGCTATTTAACAAAAAATATTGATTCAAGCAGATGATTTTCTATTGTAATTGTTTATGATTTTTGTTAAAATTATTATTGATTTTTGTTGCAGATCAATAGATCAATATGTAGTCAAAAAAGAATGTTTAACAACTTCTTTTGTTTAAAGGGTAGCTTAGACTGCACCAAGTGGAATCAAGCATTATCATGTGTAATTTATAAGCCGAACTAGCATGCAAGCAACACAGGCCTAGCAGCTTCACGCCCGCATGCAAACAAAGGGCAGCTGCCTTGTGAAAAGAAATCAACGACATGCACGGTGAAAGAATCTACCACATGCATGGTGGGCTCCACTTGGCTAGCAGGACATCCACACACCAGGCTACATGCTGAAAAGCGACTTGATCTCCCGTGGTCACCGCCTGAACTGCACAGGATCCAGATGCAACGTCAGGGAGCATGCATGAATTGGTGACCGTAAGATATTGAGCGAACGGATGTGGTACGACCAATCCTGGCACACTGATCAAAGCGCGTCCCGTTACAAATTACAATAGGGTGTGTCTAAGGCTTAGTCTACTGAGAAATAGCTTATGGCTCAGTAGAATGACATCAACACATCTCAGTTGCAACTCATGTTGCAACTCATTATTAGCACGAATCACAAAGCAATTCAACGATTTGGATATATGGTTCCTAATTGCAACATCACTTGCAACTGAAAAAATCTCAGTTGCAACTTAACTTGCAACTCAATTGCACAAATCACGATGCAAATGCAATGGTTTAGAATTCTACCGAGCCATAAGCTATTTCTCAGTCTACTGAGAAATAGCAAAACCGATTACAATAACCTTGTCATCCTACTAATTAAACGTGCTAGAAGCAGTGAAGTGATGACTGATCGATGTGTGTTAAGCGAGGAGCCAGAAGTCCTTATGGTGCTTGCTAGAGACGAAGTACCCGCCGGAGCTCCTCCGCCGCACGCCCAGCGCCTCGCACGGAGCGTGCGCGATGCAGTGCTCCACCATGCTAATTCTCCGTCGCATCCTGCCGCACTGACGCTTCGCCGCCGGCCACAGACCCAGACTCCACCGCGCTCGCCGGCGCTGGCCCAGCACGAGCAGCGACGCGCCATGCCGCCTCGCGGCCTCCACCACCGCCGGCGCGCGCTCCTCCGCCTCCACCACGCACACCTCCATCCTCACCTGCACAGTGTTGTTTACTTGATTCATTTGTTACACCAATAATTCAAATCAGCGGCCCATGGTGGTTAGAATAATCCGAACACCTCTTTTTATATTACGAAATTGCTTTCTTTTTCTTCGAAAGGGATGGAAGGTGACAAAAACTAATAAATCCATCCCTAGGCTGCCGGTAGCTCTCTTTTGACGCGTTCTGCCAAAATTCGGCGCGAAATGCGCTAAATGGCTAGCTCGTGGTCTTTAGTATATCAGCTAGCTTCCAAATTTGAGTATAATCTATGTATTGTCCTCCCTTTCTAGCTAGTAGTACAATACTAGGAATGAAATTACAAAATTTGTAAAATACCTCTGGCCTGGTCGTTTGACACAAGCTCCTCATGGCATCGAGGTGTTCATAGCATCGGTTCCTTGGTATCTTCACGCAGGAATCAGCACCCGCTGCCACAAGTAGCAGTAGCATAATTATGCAGTATTATTGGACTTCAATGAATTTCGATTCGAAGAGTGTATGCAACCAGCCATTTCCAATCACTCAAGGAGGTGCGTATTTTGCTCATTACTGGTACCGAGTACTGACCATCTGCCGGGGCCGGCTTGACGACGGCAAGTAGGACGACGTCGTCGTTGCTCCGGACGGCCTGCGACAACGCCCACTCGAGCGCGCCCACCGCCTCCTCCTGTCCGTCAGCCACCACCATCACCCGCCGCCCGCCGCCCACGACGTCAACCACCGACGCGCCACTGCCGCCGTACCAGCTGCCTCCGCCTCCTGCTGCTCCAGCATTATACCTGACCTTCTTACTGCAGGTCACCGCGGGCGGAAGCTTGGAGTTGGAGGAGGAGCAGTAGCTCAGCCGCTGCACTCGCTTCCTCACCCGCGTCGCCGCCCGGCCGCGACACAGCGCCGGTAGCCTCCTTCCCATCAGTTGGTCTCGGCTTCTCAGCAAGGAACTCCCTTCTTCAATTGATATGCACAGTGGAATATACTCCTACGCTGATGGTTAAGCATAGTGCACATAGTGGGACAGCTATATATACAGTTATACACACATGTATGTTTAGGCGTAGCCAATTGCTGCGAAACTGGCGGCAAACTTTCGACGTGCAGCGCATGAAGGGGTGGGTACGTGTACTTGTTAGGTCGTTTCCCTACAGCCCTGCAACCTAATCCAATCTTTGGGCGTCTGACTCTGTGGACTCCCCGTGTTATATATGCCATCAATCAATCAATTAATACAGTAGTAGAAAATTCTGCAACGGATGCCAATGATGCAATAAGATATACTGTATAAAGCAGTAATCTAGTATACTCCTGTGTAGCATGTCGTATTTGAGTACTAATGTACGTATATGGTTGATCAATTGCCAATCCGTCAACAAACATCTACGCGTATGGCACGCACGATTATTGAACTGATGGTCGATGGATGCTTGAAAATTGCTCTGCGAATGCACGTAAGGTGGACTTCAACCCTGAACGACTGGCGATTTGTATAGTCGGAAATTCACTTCGGCTTATGAACTTATCGCCTTTCATATATCAAAAAAATTCAAAGGAAACTGTGTATCCAGATATCTTATGTTTGCATGCAAAGTTTGCAAAAAGAATATTTCCGATGCTCCGCTTTTCACGAGCTATTTTTTTCTTTTTACATAGGACACAAAAAAATATTCCTTTTTTTTACAAAACTAATGTGCCAACAATTTTCATATCCAGATATACACATGATTTTTTTTAATTTTTCAAATATGTTTTTATACATTTTCAGTATAAGTGCATCTACATGTATGAGCCAAACACCACCTCCATACTATAATCCCTTACAATACTATTGTCATTCCCAAGGAAAAAACATAACTCATCTACTATTGCCCTGTTACTCCAATTTTGGGCATCGGTTACGCAACCTTAATTATAGAGTGCGATTGGTTGTGTGGGCCCTGAGGGCATGACAATGTTGTACGGACATCTGGTTCATGTTGTTCATTTTGTTTGGTTGCCTCTATCACATCACTGTTTACATAGGTACAGTTTGAGAGAACATACACAATACCACTAGTCAAAACCGAATTTATCAAAATACCACTAGTGAAAACCAACTTGCCAAAATAGCGCTTATTCTTTTTTCTAGCGAAAATACCACTATTAGCTAACTGGGACTAACAACATCCAGAAAAGACATATCACTATAGGAAGCATGATCTTTTCCTAGTACAAAATACACTCAGCAAAGCCTTTGTTGAGTTTTACACTTGGCAAAGCCGACACGACAAAGTTGTTGTCGCCAAAGTTTCTTTGCCGAGTGTAATTCCGGAGGTACTCGGCAAAAAAAACTTTGTCATTTGTTTAGGTGGGATACTCGGCAAAGAAAAGCCATCGGACGTTTTCTAGTCGCTAAGGGTGAGGAGGCTTTGGCGAGTGTCTTAGGAAGATACACGACAAACACTGTAGCACCATGTGCTGACAGGTCGCACAAATCTATCGAGTGTCGTAGGCATAGTAGATGACAAATAGCAAGCCCTTTGCCGAGTGTTAGAGGTGCCGCACACGGCAAAGAAATGTCGTCTAAGATGATGCCACATGTCTTGATCCTTTGTCGAGTGCCGGGAATGGCACGACACGGCAAAGAGTAAGCCCTTTGCCGAATGTATGGGTCTAGGGACACTCGGGAAAGTCACCTGGGCATAAACAACAAAGGACGTCTTTGACGAGTGTCTTGGCCTAGGACACTAGGCCAAGGGACCTATATTTTTATTTTCCTCATGTTTTCTTATATATTCCTGTATTTCAAAGATTATAATATATAATGCACAAATTCACAAGTAATGGATCTCCAATACCAACAATTCAAGCAGAGATGTCCACACAAGTTACAAAGATCACAAAGTGCAGAAATAAACAAGATCACAAATTCCTGACTGACAAAGGAGTACAAGATCACAAATTCCCGATCGACAAAGGAGTACAAGATCACAAAGTACAAGTCCACACATGTTACAAGACCACAAGTTCATCAACACATGCATGTGGTACACGACTCCGTCATCAACACATGCAAGTCCACATCAACATAGGCGTCCTCGATGCAATCACTAGTAAATAAATGTCTGTCTAACACAGCCGAAAATTGTGATAGAAGGGTAATTTTTCATGGTTAATGTCTCTTTAACTACGAAAAATTGTTGTAGCCTATGGAGCGCTACAGATATTTCTACCACAAATTTTTGTGACCGTGGTAGATGTCCAACATCAACCATGAAAATGTGTCTCGGGCACTACTACAGAATAGCTTATAGCCTCCAACCTATTAGTGACAGGCAAGAGAAAGCCTGTCACTAATAATAGTCACCAGTGACGGACAAAACAATGCCTGTCACTAGTAACTCTACGGTCGTTAGCTATACCAAGTACCAGTGGCGGGCAAAATTATGTGTCCGTCACTAGCATTACACAAACTTACCAGTGACAGGCACTACTAATATACATGTCACTAGTATGGAAAATATCAACGACGGTCTTTTAAGGATTGCCTGTCACTGGCATATATCAACAGCTAGTGAGTTCATTTTCCATTCTCTCGTCAATAGTAAAAATATAGGAGTAACTGGAATGGCCCGCATATAAGAGTTGCGGTCGACGCCGGCAATCCGTCGTCTGCCGTTGCATCCTTCCGTCCTATTGTTGTAGAATACGCGTTTGTTTCTGATTATAATACTCGTAGATGTGTAGTCTGTGTTACATGCTCTAGTGAGAGCTGCCTGTTAGCTTGCTTAGCCTCTTGCACGTATACATCTCAGCGAATAGAAGTTGTACGCGCCAGAAAACATAGCTAGCATCGTGGTCTTTGGAAGACAAAAACGAGTCACGATCATCATGTGCCTCCAATACCATTGCAATTTCGGTACGCAGCTCCTCTCCTCTGCGGAAAAACGGGATCTTTTTTTTTTTTGAACAAAACGGGCAATTTTGCCTCATTTTATTTAAAAAAGAAGAAGAGAATTGACCGGTTCATTTGCAGGGGAACCGACCGAAAACCCGTACAATGCACCAATATCGTCATAGAACACGACCATATTGGGCACACCACCACAGCCAACCTGGCTACCCACACGAAACACAGACACACAAAGAAGCTGCATCGAGGTTGCCACACAGTGTCATCGTCATCACTCCTCCATGAGCCAGCGACTCCGACTTCACCGGCGACTTCCCAAACCGAGCTCCCCGAACGGCGTCGGAGCCCATGCCGGCCCATGCCACCAATTGGCCACACGCGCCAAGGACAGACAGCTTCGACTCAGACGACGAGCATCACAAGGGAAAGAAGCTGGACTTGCGCCGACCGAGCACACTGCAAACCTCCCGCGGCCGGTCATCGTCGCCGCAGCAACACCACCGCAGCTCCGACTCCACAGCAGCACGGCAAGCAGAAGAACCCATCGGACACGCCGGATAGAACCGACTAACGAAGTCCCGCCTCGACCCATCTTCTGCTCGAGCCATCATCTTCGCCAAACTGCACACTTGGACCTCACACAGCGGCCCGACAACCACCATCAACACCTGAAACTCTGGCCGCAGGCGACTCCGAGACGATGCCCCCAACAAGGACGAGACACAACAGCGCCTCCATCGCCCGATCCCGGATCAGAGGTTTCCCTCCGGAGTCAAGGCCGCAGGCGCAGCAGTGCGCACACCTCACAACGATGCTTCCAAGAAAGTATGCGACGACCGCGGCCGCCGCCATCGCCAGCTCTGGCCAAAGCCGGAGCAAGGATTTCTCCCGAAGGTGCCCAACAACTGCAGCCTGAATCGGCCACCCACGAGCCACCACCACGCCGACCACCAACCCTTGCCGAAGCCGGCTCCGCACCACCAGGCCGAGAGCACCAACGCTGCACAGAGACGCCACCGGGACAAGCCAAGCCGCAACCCGAAGAGCAACACCGAAGCCCTCGCCGTCGGCCAGCCCCAAACCGCCGCACTCACGGCCGAATTCGACCAACCTTGCCGCCGACCGGAGCCGCCGCTCCAGCGCCCGGGGGCCACAGCGGCCAGAGACCATCGAGCCCCCCCACCAGCACGCGCGAGGAGGACGAGGGGGAACGGCCGGCCGGCGCGCCCCCGGAGCCCAGGACCGCCACTCCCAGCAGAACCTCCACACCCGTACTGCAACATGGCGCCGCCGCGCCGCCCGGCCGGACGAAGCTGCCGCCACCATGCCGCCACCAGCCCCTGCCTCCACCCCAAGAGGAGACGACGGCGCGGCTCTCCCGGAGCCAGGTCCGCGCCGGGACCGACTCCAGCCACCACGAGCCTCGACGCTGCGCCGCCCCCGGTCGACGGCCGAAACGGCGAGCCCGTCCTGCGCCGTGCGCCTCCACGGCGGGATCCCCCTCGAGGCCTTCGGCGGTGAGGGCGCCCGCCGCCACCTCGACGTCGACCTGCGGAGGCGGCGGCGGCGAAGGGAGCTTGGCCTTGGCGATCTCCGGCGGCGGCGGCGGCTAGGGTTCCCCGAGTCGCCCCGTGCGGGAGCGACGCGGGGTCGGGCCTGTTTCAGCCAGTCTGAAGCTCCTTTTGAAAAAAAAAAAAACGGGATCTCAAACATTCAATCTGAGCTATCCGCTCCTCACGATCAAACACTTGAAGTCTCTCTGTCCCGTGATGCACTTCTCTCCGGATAAACAGGATCTAACCATCCTCAAGCCGCGCACGCCTCCCCAGTACACACGCACCGACGGCGTCATCACCCCTCAGCCCTACACAGCCGCGCGTCTCTCCTCTCTCCACCGTCCGACGCGCCCTCCCCCACGCGCCAAGGCCACCATTAATCGACATCGGCTACATGCGGTTCTCTCGGATGCAAGAGTGCCCCGCCTCCTCCTTCTTGCTTCGGATGAGCAGTTCACCATCGACGAGTTCGAGCTCAGTATGATCTATATCGTGTGCGCACCGTCGTGTTCTGTCCTCCATCCGTCCCTTCCACACAGAGAGGCGGCGCCGTTCGATCCCTACCCGTCCTCCTTCCTTCGCAGCGCCGGACCTCTAACGGACATGCGGAGATTGCCGAGACAGTTCTAGGTAAGGCATCTGAAACCATTTGATAATTAATGTTAGATTCAAAGTGTTCTGGATCATCTTGTAAATTCAATTATGCCCTATGTATG
The DNA here is from genome assembly GCA_007115705.1 of Dactylis glomerata. Taxonomy (NCBI): domain Eukaryota; kingdom Viridiplantae; phylum Streptophyta; class Magnoliopsida; order Poales; family Poaceae; genus Dactylis; species Dactylis glomerata. Next base: position 3,968,819 of record QXEO01000402.1, on the reverse strand, counting down.
TGGTAATATTTTTTTCCATAAATTTAGCTGCACATGAGAGCACTGCAGATTTGCTTGCCAGGTTGAAATTCTTTGTGAAATTTTCAGGATGATTGGACAGAAGAGAGTTTTGTTTCAATAAGAGACTACCGTCCAGATATCTGAGTCTCTCTATTGGTACAACTCGATGCACGTAGAGAAATTACATCTTATATTTGAACAATACAGTTATGACTCTTGACTCATCCATGAGTTTTCATCTTTTGCTTTAAAGGTTTCAGGCTTTCAGCTACTTCGAATAAAAAATATGGAGGCGTCCTGCTTTGTGCTCGGCAACAGAAGAAGAATTGTGGATTTTTGTAAAAATCGCAAGGTTTGATCTCACCTTATTAATCATATATATTATTTAACACGTAGAATCCATAGGTTAATTTCTCCCACCGGCCACCAGGTAGGTTGTACTATTATGTGCTCACTCTACTTTAGAACATTTCGGTATTTGGTGTTCAGGATCTCATCCAAATTTCTTTATTAAATCATAGTTTATCCAGTTCTAAACCGTATCATATTTGAAAGCCAATGTTTCTATATATGCTGATATTCTGACAAATTAGTGGAACACGTGGAAATGTCTCTACCTTGTAAATACTGCTTGCTTGGAACTGACTTGATAATTCACATGGCACTATGCAGTGACAGTTTCTGATGTACATTTCAGGTTTATTATACTCCCTCCGCTCTATAATTTTTTTTGTGGTTTACTACACCTTTGTGCTAAGTTGTACTACTAATTAAAAAATGTGACACTTGTTATGGATTAGAGAGAGTATAGCATATCCACACGCTCGTCAGGGCCAGACTGGCATCGGTCATCGTCTTATAGTCTTGCTTGACTTGAGGTAACATCCTTTATCTCTCATCATTTCAAAAGCATGGCATTTTGTACAGAGTATCTCAATAGAATCTTGAGCTATGTTGTATGAATGCAACTTCGTATTATACATTTCTACAGCTGTATCAAGATGATGTGACTTTATCGGCCATACATATGGTACATGCAGATAATATACCACATGGAGTTTATTTTTTTTCAAAGTGGCACGAACATTGTTTTTTTCAAAGTGGCATGAACATCTCCTGGATCTTATTTTTTGTAGATGGTTGTACTTGGGTTATCTTATCGAAATTAGCATATGATATTTCTCTTATAGTTCCGGGACTTTGTGTTATCATACGTGTAACATCAAAATGTTCTATTATTGAATAACTAAAGGTGATCTATTTTTGTCTCATGCAGATGTAAACTGTAATATCCCAGGATTAGAGGTCATTAAATTGAGGCAACAGATGTGTGCATTGCATACATGCATAAGAAAATCCGGGTAACTTTCGTGCAAACTAGTTAAAATACAAAGCGGCCAAAGTTTCTCTCATTCTGATGTTTAGCTTAGCGCATCGAAGTGAGTGCGATGAGTTTAGGCATGACCTTTATTGAATATTTAATTTTGAGGGGAGAACTTGAACTCAACATGTAAATTTGAAATGCAGATAATTCAAATAAAATTTGAATTAAGTTTAAATGATTAATAAACATTACAAAATTGAATATGAGAATGAATATGTCTTTATTACAATTAAATAATTATTATATTACAAATCTCAAATTATGAGATTAATTACAAAAAGGAATGATGATTTACAAAAAATAAAAATAAAATAAAAACCTAAACTAAATCTTTATATCTTCTTAATCTTCTTGTCCTTTACCTGCAATAAAAAAAACAAAGAAAAGAAATAATTGTGTTATGGTTAGAATATTTGCATCATCTTAGATGAGGCATTTAAATGTTTTGGAACTCAACTAATGGATATTAGGAACTTGTCCTAATATCCAAGTGCGGTTAGAGGGATTTAATTCATCTTAGGCAACAAGGGACTATGGATCATATTTGGATCATGAGGCAGAAATTAACAAATAGGCAACAGGGACAAGGCAACACTGAGTGATCCATGTCAGTCAAGGGACAAGAGGCAATAATATGATCCATTTATCTTAGGTAATTAGGCAAGTCATCAATCCCTCTAACCTAGTCAAGTTCCTATTCAGCAGCCCACAAAGTTTGATTTAAATGAATCATACTTGACATGGACAGGTCAATATGATCCTAAGACAATTGTCTAAGCCACCTGGTAATTAAGCAAAGATTAACTGAATCTTAGGGACACTTGATCTGTTCAGTGCAATCACACATACTTAAGCCCACACAATTGTTCTAGCCAGTAGGTAATTAATAAGAATCCCACCAGATACAGCCCAGCTAAATAGCAAAAGCCCAATAGGAATTAATACAGTTGGCAGCTGATGCGTGGTGAATGACCAGCCCGTTGGGAACCCCAAGAGGAAGGTGTGATGAGTATAGCAGCTAGTTTTCCCTTAGTTAGAAACCAAGGTTTAATATCGTTCAGGAGAGGAGAGACAATGACGACTGAAGGTGATGCTTGCTAGGTTGCGACAACAGCGGACAATTTATATATGGCGCCTCGTCCAAGCTTTGCTTGCTAGCTGCAACGTGGAACCTGCACACACACAAACAAATACTTTGCTCCCAACTTGCGATGAGGTTGTCAATCTCACCGGTTTGCTTGAAACAAAGGTTATGAGTGTATCGAGTGGAAAACAGTAAAAGTATGCGAGTAAAGTAAACAGTGCGAGAAAAGTAAACAGGTGATAGCAATATGATGGAAATAGGACCGGGGTCCACAGTTCACTAGTGGTGTCTCTCCATAGATAAAATAGCACATGCTGGGTAAACAAATTACAGTTGGGCAATTGATAGAATAAAGATAAACGTGATATGTCAAGAAGATCACTATGAGATTTACTCTGGGCATTACAACAAAATACATAGACCGCCATCCAACTGCATCTATGACTAATAATCCACTCCCGGGGATATCAATCCGAACACCCTAGAAGTATTAAGTTGCGAACAACAGATAATTGCATTAAGCAAAGTGTGTAATGTAAACAAAGCATATGCCCTTGAGCATATGAATGTTGTTTTCTCCCTAGTAGCAACAGCACATCTACCACCTTAGAGGTTTCTGTCACTCCCCCAGGTGAAATAGAGGCATGAACCCACTATCGAGCATAAATACCCCCTCTTGGAGTCACTAGCAACTACTCGGCCAAGATAGCCACTAACAACGGAGAGCATGCAAGATCATAAACAACATAGAGATAACAAAAGATATAATTCAGTACAGCAACTTAATCATAAACACCAATATTCATCGGATCCCAACAAACCAAACATGTAGAATTACATAACGGTGATCTCAATCATGTAGGGCAGCTCATGAGATCTAAACATGAAGCACATGGTGGAGGAGACAACCATCTAGCTACTGCTATGGACCCATAGTCCAAGGTAGACTACTCACTCATCGCTCCGGAGGCAAGCATGGCGATGAAGAAGACCTCCGGTGGCGATTCCCCTCTCCGGCAGGGTGCCGGGAAGAGCTTCTGGACCCTCCCGATCTTCGGGTCGACGGCGGCGGCGGATCGCGATGTGTTCTAGAAAACTGATCGGGTCCTTAGGTTTTTCTCATCGGGGGGTCTTTATAGGCGAAGGGGCGATGTCAGAGGAGGGGTCAGGCGGCCACACACGGGGGTGGCACGGGCCAGGGGCTGGCCGCGCCACCTGTGCGTGTGGGCCCCTGGTCCCTCGCCTCCTACTCTCCTTCGGATCTCTGGAAGCTTCCGGGTAAAATAAGACTTCAGGAACTTGTTTCGTCCAATTCCGAGAATATTTCCTGTGTATCACTTCTGAAACACAAAAACAGCAGAAAACAGGAAACTGGCACTGTGGCACTTGTTAATAGGTTAGTTCCGGAAAATGCATAAAAGTGCCACTAAGTGTAACGAAACAATAGGCAAATGGTGTAAAAACAAGCATGGAGCATCAAAAATTATAGATACGTTTGAGACGTATCAGCAGCACAAAATAAAGTCAAGTAAGGATATGTATCACACCAGCCGTACATTGCATAGGAGTTAAAAGGAAGGCAATTTGACATTTTGCACTAGAAGGGGAGTACCCACTCAAGCAGCACACGCACAGCATGCAGCTGTGTGCTATCAAGACCACAGTAACCAGGCACCAGACACAAAACCATGGAGAGGGAAGTTCATAGCACTCTCCATTTCACTCACCTGCACGTGAGAGTACCAAGAGCACCCAAGAACACCACCATTTAATCCAGCCAAACACAACAGCCACCATGATCCCTTAGTGAAGATGAAGATCTGATCAAGATCAAGGAAGAGTACCCACAACCAGGAAGGGCAATCATCAGGAACACGAAGCAGGCTAGCTAACCAGGAGGAGCAGGGCTGCCAGGAAGGAGGAGTAAGGTTGCCAGAAGAATAAGATCAAGAGGAAGAAGAAGGGCACCAGATCCAAGGATCTAATACCAACTTCACTTCCCAGAAATTCCAGCAATAAGGTGAACAAACCAAGAACAAGCAATAGTTTCTGTTCTCATCATTAATAAAGAAAATAGGGGGTAGCAGTGGTATTCTCAGATTGACATAGAGATGCTATGTTAAAGTAGGTGGTGACTCAACATAAAAGTAAAAGAAAGGCCCTTCGCAGAGGGAAGCAGTGATTGCAAGTTTTATAACCTTCAAAAATTATGGTACTTACCGGCTTTGAGCTCTCATTGCCCCCATCATAAGCATCTTGAATGGTTAAAGTTAATGCGAGAACAATTATGATGCATATGCTTGACAAATCATAAGTTGAAAACCTCGTGCCCCGTGAATACGAGTACCCAAACCTCATGCTACTTTACTTAGAGTCCCAAGCAAGGCTCTTGTCATTGTAAGTATATGCATATCATTGAGAACCGCCAATGGGGTACCTCCGTGCCCGATGACATGGAACAAGCCCACACCAAAATGACAGGACAAGCAGACAATGAACACCTCGACATCTCTTTTATTTGCTATATTGTTTAGCTTTTTATTATGAGATGCGTCGTCGAATGTTCACCATGGGTATGCTGCAAATTTCCACCATGAATTATGCATGGCTTAGATTGGCGGCCCGGCGTTTCCCTAACACATATACAAACTCCATGATCCCCACAAGATTCCCAATTCATTTCACACCGCGGGCATCCATAAACAAAAGATCACGATATCAACTCAAATAAGAAGTGCAATGTTGAAAGCTTGCCCATGACTGCATGGCTGGGCTAGTCTCCAACTTACAACTTGCAAGCATAACAACTCAACATAAAAGACCACAATGTCAAATTTTTAAGAACATGAAAAAGTAAAGCGTGCCTTCCGGTTCGTGAGAGCTTTACTAACCGAGTTTCGCATAACACTGGTAAGAGTTTAATTTGAAGAGAAAATAAAAGCAAGTCAAATTTACTTGGAATAGCAAATTGCTAGTAGGTATGTATGGTGGACACTTTGCAAAACTTTGGCTTTTAGGAGTTGGATGCACGAGTAGAGCTCATACTCAGTACAAGGCGAGGGCTAGCAAAAGACTGGGAGCGACCAACTAAGAGAGCAATAATGGCCATAATCATGCAAAGCGACAAAGCGACATTAAAAGAAGCATACGATGGCATCAAAAGTCAAAAACTAAATGATCATGAAGGCTATTGGCGACTTTGTAAGAGTCTAACATGTGTGAGCATGCGCCAAGTCAACCCAAATAAAGCATCAAGGAGAAAACCAAAATAATGCTTCCATACAATAAAAACAACGCATGATTTTTTCAAAGGCTCATTAAGCAATCTCAGTTATTTGAGACAAGTCATGCTACAGCAAAACCACTAAGCATACTATCAAAAAGACATCAAGCATGACATGAAAAAGCCTAAGCCGCAGTCTACACAAGCTCCTTCTTGTACCACTATTTTGCACAAAGCTTTTTCTCTTTTCCAACACCATTTGAAATTTTTATAAACACCTCTTTTGATGAAAACCAATAAAGATCAGAGGCAAAAATACACCTTGATGAAAATATATGACAAGGTCTGAACGCAAATCAAGGCAAAAACGAAAACCAAAAGCAGTAGCAAAAAAAGAAGAACGCATCGATGAACGATAAGAGTGAAAAACTGAGCGTTCTTTGCAAATGAAAACGAGTACAACTTCTCCAAAAGAAATTTGTTGGGGTCCAACCATTTATTGCAGCAAACAAACAAACTAAACAAACTAAGGAAACTAAAACAACTGACGCTCCAAGAAAAACACATAGTGCATGAAGCAATAAAAATATAGTGTCTTGAAAGGTGACCTGATTTTTGCCGATGAAGAAGGGGTGCCTCGGGGGCATCCCCAAGCTTTGACGCTTGTACTTCTTGGATATTTCTTGGGGTGATGCATGGGCATCCCCAAGCTTGAGCTTTTGTCCATTCTTCAACTCATCTCATCATTCTCCAATCCCTACACTTGAAAACTTCCTTCATACAAAACTAAACACAATTCTATTAGCAACATTAGTGCAAGCATAACATATAATCAATCCTCTATTTGCTTCAGGTTTCAACTCAAAACCACCACATATATAGAATATACTACTGTAGCAACCTTCCCAAAAGTTCCGTGATCAAAAGAACTCAAAAGAAAGCGATAAAGTGGCAAACACAAATATTGGCAGAAATCTGTCAAAACTGAATAGCTGACAAAGGTCGAATTTTTGAGGGATTTTCTGTTGCTCAAATCAAAAAGTGTTCAACTAAGAAAAGTTTGGATATAACCTGGGGCATATGCACAAGAAATCGCAGGTCCAAAAGATAAACAGAGAATTTTCAAGAATTTTTACGGTGCAGCACCGAAAATAGTTTCAGGACAGCAACATCCCCAAATCTTTACCTCACTCAAATTAGAGGCTTCTCTTGGCACAAAAACGAAATAAACAAGATAAGGAGTGGTCATTACTGTAGTAATGACTTCCAAGAATCAAATAAAAGAAAAAGTACTGAAAATAAAACATTGGGTTATCTCCCAAGAGTGCTTTTCTTTAACGCCTTTGAGCTAGGCGCAGAAAATTGCGAATCAAGTAATATCAAGCGATGAAGCATCACGATCATAATTTGCTCTAAGAATAGAGTCAAAAAGTAATTTCTTCCTTTTCCTAGGGAAGTGTTCCATACCTTTCTTTAGTGGGAATTGATACTTGATAGTGCCTTCCCTCATATCAATGATAGCACCTACAGTTCGAAGAAAGGGTCTTCCCAAAATAATAGGACATGAAGCATGGCATTCAACATCCATAACAAGAAAATCAACGGGAACAAGGTTATTGTTAACCACAATAAGAACATCATTAATCCTTCCCAAATGTTTTTTCTTAGCAACATTAGCAATAGGAACATCAAAATAACACTTTTCAAGCGGTGGTAAATCAAGCATGTCATAAATCTTTCTAGGTATGATAGAAATACTAGCACCTAGATCACATAAAGCATGGCAATCATAACCATTAACATGCATATCAATGATGGGTTCCCAACCATCTTCTAACTTTTTGGGAACAGTAGCTTTTTGCTTCAACTTTTCATCCCTAATCTTTATAAGAGCATTGGTAATGTGCTTAGTAAAAGCAATATTTAAAGAACTAGCATTGGGAGTCAAAGCAAGCTTTTGCAAGAACAAAATTACTTCAGATATATTGCAGCCATCAACATCAAAATCATTAAAAGAAATAGAGCTTTCATCTCCCACACTCTGAAAAATTTCAGCACTCTTTTGAGAAAAAGTTTTGGCAGTTTTAGGCTTTTTAACACAAGGAGTGGGAGTTTTCTCTACACCAATCAAAGTAAGAGGATTGCTACCAGTAGGAGCAACATCATTAGAGGTAGCAATAGTACATACCTTCATCTTTCTAGCCATCTCATCTTCTCTTTCCCACCTGGCATGCAATTCCGCTAACAATCTAATATTTTCATCAATTCCAACTTGGATAGCATTAGCGGTAGCAAAAACATTGTTCTCTTTCACATCATTAGGCAACACTTTTAATTTCAGAATTTCAACATCATGAGCAAGGCTATCAACTTTAGAAGCAAGAATATCAATTTTGCCTAACTTTTCCTCAACAGACTTATTAAAAGCAGTTTGCTTACCGATGAAGTCCTTGAGCATTACCTCAAGCTCGGAGGGCGCGGCCCTAGTGTTGTTGTAGGAATTACCATAAGAGTTACCATAACCATTACCATTGGTAGAAGGATACGGCCTATAATTGTTACTAGCAAAATTATTCCTATAAGCATTGTTGATAAAATTATTGTTTCTAATGAAATTCACATCAACTTGCTCTTCTTGAGCAACCAGAGAGGCCAGAGGAACATTATTAGGATCAACATGAGTCCTATCATTAGCGAGCATAGCCATAATGGTATCAATCTTATCACTTAAGGAAGAAGTTTCCTCAACAGAATTTACCTTCTTACCTTGTGGAGCTCTCTCGGTGTGCCATTCAGAATAATTTACCATCATGTTGTCGAGTAGCTTTGATGCGGCACCCAAGGTAAGGGACATAAAAGTGCCTCCAGCAGCTGAATCAAGTAGGTTCCTTGAAGAAAAATTCAGTCCTGCATAAAAAGTTTGGATAATCATCCAAGTAGTCAGTCCATGAGTGGGGCAATTCTTTATCATAGATTTCATTCTTTCCCAAGCTTGAGCAACATGTTCATTATCAAACTGAGTAAACTTCATAATATTGCTATGCAAAGCTATAATCTTAGCAGGAGGATAGTATCTAACAATAAAAGCATCCTTACACTTAGCCCATGAATCAATACTATTTTTAGTCAAAGACAGCAACCAATCTTTAGCTTTTCCTCTTAAAGAAAAAGGAAACAACTTGAGCTTAATAATATCACTATCAACATCCTTATATTTCTGCATCTCACATCGCTCAACGAAATTGTTGAGATGAGCTGCAGCATCTTCAGTACTAGTACTAGAAAATTGCTCTTTCATAACAAGGTTCAATAAAGCAGGCTTAATCTCATAAAAGTTCACAGCAGTAGCAGGTGGTGCAATAGGAGTGCAGATAAAATCACTATTGTTTGTGCTAGTAAAGTCACACAACTTGGTGTTTTCAGGATTGGCCATTTCAGCAAAACGGAAGTAAACAAGTAAAAACAACTACCAAGGATTCTAATTTTTTTGGGTTTTTGATATAAAGCAATGCAGGTAAAATAAATAAAGTAAAGCAAAACAATAAAACAAAGTAAAGAATGTGTGTGCGAAGAACTCCCCTCGCAGAAGTCTTCTCTTCCTCCCCGGCAACGGCGCCAGAAAATTAGCTTGATGCGTGGTGAATGACCAGCCCGTTGGGAACCCCAAGAGGAAGGTGTGATGAGTATAGCAGCTAGTTTTCCCTCAGTTAGAAACCAAGGTTTAATATCGTTCAGGAGAGGAGAGACAATGACGACTGAAGGTGATGCTTGCTAGGTTGCGACAGCAGCGGACAATTTATATATGGCGCCTCGTCCAAGCTTTGCTTGCTAGCTGCAACGTGGAACCTGCACACACACAAACAAATACTTTGCTCCCAACTTGCAATGAGGTTGTCAATCTCACCGGTTTGCTTGAAACAAAGGTTATGAGTGTATCGAGTGGAAAACAGTAAAAGTATGCGAGTAAAGTAAACAGTGCGAGAAAAGTAAACAGGTGATAGCAATATGATGGAAATAGGACCGGGGTCCACAGTTCACTAGTGGTGTCTCTCCATAGATAAAATAGCACATGCTGGGTAAACAAATTACAGTTGGGCAATTGATAGAATAAAGATAAACGTGATATGTTAAGAAGATCACTATGAGATTTACTCTAGGCATTACAACAAAATACATAGACCGCCATCCAACTGCATCTATGACTAATAATCCACTCCCGGGGATATCAATCCGAACACCCTAGAAGTATTAAGTTGCGAACAACAGATAATTGCATTAAGCAAAGTGTGTAATGTAAACAAAGCGTATGCCCTTGAGCATATGAATGTTGTTTTCTCCCTTGTAGCAACAGCACATCTACCACCTTAGAGGTTTCTGTCACTCCCCCAGGTGAAATAGAGGCATGAACCCACTATCGAGCATAAATACCCCCTCTTGGAGTCACTAGCAACTACTCGGCCAAGATAGCCACTAACAACGGAGAGCATGCAAGATCATAAACAACATAGAGATAACAAAAGATATAATTCAGTACAGCAACTTAATCATAAACACCAATATTCATCGGATCCCAACAAACCAAACATGTAGAATTACATAACGGTGATCTCAATCATGTAGGGCAGCTCATGAGATCTAAACATGAAGCACATGGTGGAGGAGACAACCATCTAGCTACTGCTATGGACCCATAGTCCAAGGTAGACTACTCACTCATCGCTCCGGAGGTAAGCATGGCGATGAAGAAGACCTCCGGTGGCGATTCCCCTCTCCGGCAGGGTGCCGGGAAGAGCTTCTGGACCCTCCCGATCTTCGGGTCGACGGCGGCGGCGGATCGTGATGTGTTCTGGAAAACTGATCGGGTCCTTAGGTTTTTCTCGTCGGGGGGTCTTTATAGGCGAAGGGGCGATGTCAGAGGAGGGGCCAGGCGGCCACACACGGGGGTGGTGCGGGCCAGGGGCTGGCCGCGCCACCTGTGCGTGTGGGCCCCTGGTCCCTCGCCTCCTACTCTCCTTCGGATCTCTGGAAGCTTCCGGGTAAAATAAAACTTCAGGAACTTGTTTTGTCCAATTCCGAGAATATTTCCTGTGTATCACTTCTGAAACACAAAAACAGCAGAAAACAGGAAACTGGCACTGTGGCACTTGTTAATAGGTTAGTTCCGGAAAATGCATAAAAGTGTCACTAAGTGTAACGAAACAATAGGCAAATGGTGTAAAAACAAGCATGGAGCATCAAAAATTATAGATACGTTTGAGACGTATCAGCAGCACAAAATAAAGTCAAGTAAGGATATGTATCACACTAGCCGTACATTGCACAGGAGTTAAAAGGAAGGCAATTTGACATTTTGCACTAGAAGGGGAGTACCCACTCAAGCAGCACACGCACAGCATGCAGCTGTGTGCTGTCAAGACCACAGTAACCAGGCACCAGACACAAAACCATGGAGAGGGAAGTTCATAGCACTCTCCATTTCACTCACCTGCACGTGAGAGTACCAAGAGCACCCAAGAACACCACCATTTAATCCAGCCAAACACAACAGCCACCATGATCCCTTAGTGAAGATGAAGATCTGATCAAGATCAAGGAAGAGTACCCACAACCAGGAAGGGCAATCATCAGGAACACGAAGCAGGCTAGCTAACCAGGAGGAGCAGGGCTGCCAGGAAGGAGGAGTAAGGTTGCCAGAAGAATAAGATCAAGAGGAAGAAGAAGGGCACCAGATCCAAGGATCTAATACCAACTTCACTTCCCAGAAATTCCAGCAATAAGGTGAACAAACCAAGAACAAGCAATAGTTTCTGTTCTCATCATTAATAAAGAAAATAGGGGGTAGCAGTGGTATTCTTAGATTGACATAGAGATGCTATGTTAAATCCTCACTGAATTAAAAATCCAACAAAAGTGTGCATTAGTTCTTCAAAAAGAATTAGTCTCAGACTTTGCATCATAGACAAGATCAGGCAATCAAGTGACATCTGTTCTTATCAATAGGAGATCAAATAAAGGGGGGGTAGTAGGGATTACTCTCAGATAAGCATATAAATGCTATGCTAGAATCATCACAGAGTTTAAATCAACAAGTTTAGAATCTGTTCTTATCCTATAAACTGAAGCCTCAGACCTGTGCATCATTGGCAGGGGCAGTAGCACAACTCATTATGGTGTCATCTAAAATAGATAACATTGATCACAGCAATTAGCAACTCAACTTAATCATGCCGAATGATTACTGTGCACACTCTAGGTGAGGCATCACAGTAATAATCACAACCAGGCAAAGTAGCAATCACTTAAGCATATAGTCTAGATATATCATCTAGAGTAGTCTAATTAAATCATTACTGAAATGATATTCAATTCATAACTTTGAAGCATATTCAGTTTTAAATCCATCGTTAAATCCACAGATCATCACAGTGATCAAATCCTTCACACACCATGTACATGGGTGTATCACTGACAGAAAATGTAAGTATAATTGAATTTCATTGCACAAGCACATAGTCACCAATTCTAGTTGTATCACAGTGAAGCTAGCATCACAACACCATAGCCAAATTGGTGTGTCACCAGCATAAGCAAAAGATGCATGTTGCACCTCATAATCCACAGAGCATAGAGGCAGATGGGAGAGAGGGGTATCTCACTGTGAGGGTAACAGCGACGCCGGGGTTGCATGATCCACGCCGTCTCGCCGGCGTCGAGGTCCGAGAATGGAGTGCTCTGGCAGTTGGTCGGGCCGCCAGGGTTACAGCCGCGCTGCCATCCCGCAGTCGTCGTGGTGAAGCAGCCAAAGGCGCAAGGGGGCGGAGCATGCCAGCGACCTAACCACGGCTAGGGTTGCCGCGGGGCACGCGTGCAGTTGCTGGGTAGCATAGAGGAAGAGGTTGCTGGTGGTGGGGCTTGTTGGGAAGCCACGCCGGTAGGCGGTGCGAGGAGAGGCCGACGACCACTAGGGTTCGCGGGGTCATAGGCGAGCGAGGGAGAGCATGAAAATCAAATCGAAATGGAGGGCAAGGTAGAGCTCATCGAGGCAGACCAGAGCCCCACCTCACCGGCATCAGAGAGGGCCGGGGACCGCTGGGGACACGGCGGTGATGCAGCGGCGTCTGAGGGGGTGCTCGAGCGTGCGTCTGGGAGAGAGCGAGCGGATAGAGGGGGTGGTCGGGTCGGGGCGGGTCAGGGTCTTGACTCGAGCCCGACCGAGCCTGGTAGGCCGATTTGGTCCGGCTGGGCCAGCTGGGCTCAGCCCATTGTCTCTCTCCATTTGGCTATATTTCCTTAGAAAATAAAATCATTTAAGAAAATGAAACAAATCCAACAAACTCAAGGTTATTTGATAATAGGAAATTATTAACAATAAGTAAAAATAGCAACTAAGTAATTCTTAAGTCTAAGACCTATGATATACTATTTACTTTGTTACTTGAGAATTGGTTCTTCAATCTTGAGTATTAAGACTTAAACCCTAAAAAAATATTATCTTTATATTAAAATTGAGGAAAGTCTTAAATAAATAATAAATCATGTTATAAGTTATTCCTTCACTTGAATCCTTTATTTATCAATTAATTACTTTAGAATCTTTACCAAGCATGGAATGCATATCCATGTGATAAGGTAGTAGAAGATTGATGTGAGCTCTAAAAGATATTTTCATGTCCTCACCTTAATCACCATTCCTTTATGTAATAAAAAAAACCATTAGGGTACATGTTCTTCAAAAGTAATTCTTTTAAAGAACATATCAAACAAGCATCACACCAATTCATATGCCCTAAAATAAGCAATGATATATGCTTGTTAAGATTGTTAAACAACCCTAGAATCAACTGTGAATTGTTACTTTAGCATTACTTGCTCATGACTAACTAATTGAGTACTAATCACAACATGCTTCACTAAAACTCTTCCAATATTGAATCAACCTTAGTTTGTTTCCTTGATTTGTTCTACCTAATCATTACTCTTTGATTAATAGAGAAGTTTGATAAGAACCTAAAAACCTAAACCTTATTAGTAGAACTTTTATTTATTAAGAAACATGTTCTTCGAATGTTATTCTTTCAAGATACCTTGAAAGTAAATATCAAACAATTTCATTAAGCTTGAACATAAATCATTCTATTTGTGTGTTAAGATTGTTGTCTACCCTAATACTAACTGTGTATTCCTATCAAATTAGAATTACTTCAACTTTGCTTGTCCATAACCAACTACTTGATTGCTAATAACAAGTTACCACTTAAAAGTGTTACATTCAAGTCTTCACTTATTACTTTACTAGTCTTTTGCAATAACTCTTATTTTAAAGCTTTATTCTACTGCTTTAGAAGAATTGTCAGTTAACCTAAAATCCTTAACAACCTTGTATGTGTAACCAAACTTAAAAGTGCAACACATCACAATAATTCACCACAACTCGATAGTAACAAATCATTGGGGGATTAGGGTATGCTTAGGTTGATGCATAGCATATATGATGCATATCATGCTGCAAATCTTTTAACATCATCTTTACCAGATGATGGTGCTACTTCAATATTTGGATTTCCTACGTATCGAAGACCTTGACTTGCATAATCTTGTAGTCAAAAAGGCAAGTTTATCTTGCTCATATCTCTTGATTACACTGGTTTTGAAACTTCTTGCAAAGTGATGACTTCACACTCTAACATTTCAAAAGAAGCTGGAAAACCTATTTTCATAAGTAATATGATTAGTGGTTATCGACTGTGGTGATAACCTAGGAGGGCTGGCAGGTGGAACCATGGTAAGATTGTGGTGGTGGAGGTTCCACTTGCACGGGAAAGTTAACCTAGGACTAATAACCAATGCCACAGTTATTCCGGCGCCGTAAAAACCGTGTCATCCAAGAGACTTGGAATGGGACGGGAAAGTTAGCTGTATCTTCTCTCGTTCGCATGTCAACGGACACTCAGCTACCGTTCGCCGTATGTCTTGCGAGAATACGTGCACATGGGTGGGACCCCTTAGTGCCCATGGCCACTGATGTCTATGATGGTCCGCAAGGGGCACCTAGGTACTTCATCGTTGGGGGTGAATATCAGGGGCATAACCTGCTATGCGTGAATTGGGTGGGCATGCGTTGTGCGGAGAAGGCAGTAATTGACTTGGATCAATGACCGGGCCCCACACCAAGGAAGTGTGGATGGGAAAGATTCGCCCGGTTGTGCAGCAAGGCTTTGATCTCTTTTGGAAGGACACACCTCTGCAGAGTGTAAAAGGATGTGACATGTTACCCCTTGTTCCGGGAAGGAGCTGCGAACGCGGCAGGAAAGGTGCTCTCAAGGCACTATACCTGTGTTGGCTGTTGGGCATAGTTTTATAAAGTAAAAACAATCTTTCAAGAAACCCTTGTTAAAACTTTGCATAGGCCTAGGACTCTTTTGGGTCTGTGGCTGTAGTTAGTGCATATCACACAACTTCTTTCTATAGAAACTTGCTGGGTAACGCTCGTTACTCACCCCAATCTCTTAAACCCTTGCTAGACTATGAAGAATTAGATTGAAGGCAACCCAAGAAGACAACCTCAAGACATTGAAGATGAAGATGAAGCATTCTACCAACGTCAAGATTATCAGCTGAGTCTACAATTGTATGAAGCTTGGAGAAAAACTAGAATAGGGTTAGAAAGGAACCAGTTTCCTAATCCTAGAACCTAGTAGTTAGAGTATTCTGTAGTTGAGTAGTAAGACAACTGCATCAGTTGTAGTTTAGCTTAGTCTTCCTTGTTTCTTTCTCATTTGTAGTCGCCAGGACTAAACCTCTACCTGTTGAGGAGATTCTGAAGATCTTCTATATGCTGAAAATTGTAATCCTATAGACATACCGTGGACCTGCGATGTTTCTGCTATACCACTCTGATGGATGTAATACTAGTGAGACGGTGTTTCATTAGTGTTATGTCAACGACTTGCATACTACACATGCAGTGGTATGCTGGGTCACCACAGCTGGTATCAGAGCAAACGCTTTGACCCTAGGATTAAAATCCTTTAATAGGAGACCTGTAGGATTGGTAGTGACTGTAGTAAGCTATCTTATCTAAACCAATTCTTCTTATGACTTGGGATGGATATTCAACAAAAGAATAATCCTGACACACTCGAGTCGAATGTTCTTACCTGTATTCTTAAGTGAAGTTAGACATCTTGTTCCATACCTAGTTGTATGACATCATTAGAGCCTTATATAAAGGATGGAAGTGGATTATATTTGGTATACAATACATGGTAGTCCAAAGAGAGGATACAACCGGAATGGAAAATATCCTATTGGAAGATGTATACCAAGGGCCGTTTTGATAAACTTAAGTCATCCGAAACTGTAGTAGGGTGATGTTAAGTGGTGAAGTGAGTCTATATGAGGTAGTAGGACCTCAGGTTTTAGTCCTATATATGGATACGTGAGAATGCCATATACAAGTACGATGTACCGACAGTTTAAACACTTTAATCATGTTAGATTCACCTGAGAATCTTTGCATGATGGAGTAGAACTTTATAGTAAACCAGCAATTTCAAGCTGAGGAGGTAGATGCTCAAGTAGAATGGTGAATGAAGTGTTCCAACCCATGGCAACTAGGCCAAGTATGACAGGACCATAGTCTTTAGTCAGAGAAGTTTGACCAAAGCATAATGAAGAAGCCCTATAAAAGTTATGAAGTTATGGGAACCATGTTTAGTGAAGTATGTTTGAGGTAAATGAATGCCATAAATTTCGAGAGATCTTGTGAGATTCACCTTCAATAGGACAGAAGGGAAGCTAGAAGTGGCAATCCTAAAGGAATATGAATCCGTTAGAATGGTTTCCAAACCCCTTTGCTTAAATTTATTCGTTCGCAATTGGGCAAATGGAGTAAATATTGAGATAAAGAGTAGTAGTCCACCATTAAGTGCAATATAGCACAATATAAACCTATATTATTTGGTGCTATAAGGTACACATCTAAGTCTGAAATCTTGAGATGTTTTGCTTATTACTATCTCATGGGCTTATGATGATGTATGTTGCCTGCACAAATTTGGATTTTCTTGGATTTTATTGTGGGACTAGATCTATGCATGAAGTATGACTTTGATGTGCAAATGCATGTTGCATCATCGAGTCCTTACTTGATGTTATAGTTCTAGAGGTTAAGGTATTCGTGTGAGGGAGAGACGAATTCCGATGGAAACCAAGCCAGAAGATGAAGAATCACCGGGTAATGGAAGCCAAAAGAAGAAAGTTAGCAAGTGATCTTCATGGAAGCATCATGAAGTGGTAGTAAGATGAAGTATTGGAATTTAGTAGTAGTACTCTAGTTCGTAAAACACTAGAGGTAACTCTAGGTTATTGAGTAGAACCACTAATTAGGTAACCGCAATTGAGTTTAAGGTATTTGAGCTCGTTGTTATGCAGCCTTGGTTATGCTTAGTACATCACGGGTTGATTGAGGTGTTGTGATACCGATGATCCATTCTGGTATTGCCTGCTGCTTTATTCAGCCTGGGAGTGGTAACCCCAGTAACCCTCGTTGATAGCATGACTAAGACACATAACATCTCTGTATAACATTGATTCCTAGTCCCAAAATCTTGAATTGTTGATTGGTGGTTAAGACGTTAGCAATGCCTTTCCTTGTTTTAGAGATGTAGTCTTTGTCTACGGACTAAGGCTTGTGAGGATTCGTGTCAACAATGATCCGTTGAAACCAATGGATCGTTTATGGCCCTATTACTTCATATTTTTGATCAACTTATACAATTGCCTATCGTGGATGTCCTCCGGTACAAGAGAAACTCTACCGGATTTCTTCCGTGGCTTTGTATAGACCTTACCATGTGAATTAGGATAGATAACGATGGGAAAAGCCAATTCTCGTCAATCTTTAGAACTCTTGGGTAGGTACATACATCCAAAAGTGGAATAGAACACCATACCTAAATACACAATCGAAGAATTCGTATCGGATATCCACAATTGTGTGGGTCACCACAGCTGGTATCAGAGCCAGGTTTCGATCCTCGGACCTGTGGGTTATGGGCCCACCACGCTTCCGCTGCGCAAAACTTCTTTCTAATCACCTTTAGAGTTTAGGGGTTATTAGATTGCTAAGGGTTTTGCTATGATTTCTTGATGTTGATGTTTAAGTGATTTTGAAATTTAAATTGACTGTTGAATTATCTCAAATTTGAATATTTAATTATTAATAATGAAATAACTCAATTAAATATTGAGTTGTATAAAAGAAAAGGAATAGAATATAAATCAAACAGAAATAGAACTTTATTGATATTACACAATTTATACAATGTCTTTACAATGAGGAAAAAACTGAAAAGAAGATTACATCATTGAAATGAATGAATAGAAAGCTAAACCTAAACTAATTCTAATAGTCTTCATGACTCCCATCTTCCAAGTCTTCATAATTTGAAACCTGCAAAACAAAGAAAATAAACAAAAGAAAAAGATTAAAGGTTAATGTGAGTTTACTCTCAGACTATGGTAATTATATTACCATTGCATCATTGAGTGTAATTGACCAAGTGTAGCATCTGTTCTACTAAAATCACTGGGGGTACAAAGTATAAGGGTGCATAGCAGATGCACATCACGGCCAAGGGGTGGATCAGACCAATCTGGGTGTGCAGGCAGGCACACAGCTCACAAGGAGCTTAGTCACAGAACCAGGAAGGTGGTGTTGGCAGCACCACAGTAGTTTACAAACCCAAGCTGCCGGCTAGATGAGCATCACCAGGAGCTGAACCAGGTGAAGCAGCTCACATTCGACACAACAAAGAACACCACAGTTCTCTCACAGCAATCACAACACATCAGAAAACAACCAGCAAACACTATGGAGTCCATCTGAAGCTCAAGAGCAAGTCCAGGAGGAGAAGGACAAGCCAGGAGCTGAACCAGGAGGAGAAGGACAAGCCAAGAGCTGAACCAGGAGGAGAAGGACTAGCCAGGAGTTGAACCAGGAGGAGTAGGCCAGCTCGAAGCAGTCATCATCATCAACAAGCAACAGTAACTGAGAACAAAATCATCACTGCACAACTCCAGGCTACAGGTAGGAACCTTGCACATCACTGCTAGTGCATGATTCCAGCATGTGTTGTCATAGGATAAGCCCTCAGATTGGCAAAGAAGTGCCTTGCCAAGCTCATCCTAGGGAATCATGAATAAAAGCCAAGTAAAACTCACATCAAAGTATCAGCCTCAGTTTACACTTCACTGGCATAGTTTTAGAGATTTACAGATCACTGAGAGCTTGTGCTGGGCACATGTCTTATTGGACATGCACCTCAAACACACAAAGCATGCTAGCATCATCAAATAAGAAATCAGTGGGCACACAAGCAAGCTAGGCACCTCACTGATATCACTAGCCTCAGACCAGCATCATAGGCTTAACTTAAAGGGGCAAGTTTCACCAATAATGGATCACAGGAGTAGTTGCTGGGCACAAGATCAGAAGATCTTGCACCTCAACACAACTAGCCTGATAATGGACAGCTAGGTCAATAAACAGCAACAGAATCATTTTCCTAGTCTTGTATACCTAGGAATCATATTTTTGCTCAAAGTAATTTCATAGAAGCTTGCAACACTGCAAGACATTCTACCACTTAGATATCATGGACACACAGGTAACTGAAGCTAGCACATCAACATATTCACCACTTAATCAAGCACAGAAACTAACTGAACTTGAGAAATTCAGTTATACACACCTATAACTTCGACAGCATGGCATCATAGGATTTAGAGCTTATCAAAGCAACTTACAGATGTTAACTGAACTTTGCAATAGGGCAAGATTCAGTATAACATCGCTGTCAGAGAAATTCACTGACAGAGATAGTAGCACAATAGAAATATCACTAATCAAGCTTGACACCACTAACTGAATCAAACCAAATCACAAGCTTGCATCAAGCAGCAGCATCACAGAGTGGGATCTGTGAGCTTGGCTCACTGATCTTGACCAGTATGGTCAGAGACCATGGCCAGTAAGAGAAGCAGAAGGTAGAGAGGAGAAGGAGAAGCTCACCAGACGCCCAGGTGCATACCTGGCCGGCATGGCGGGGCAGTGCCCGCGCGGCCGAGGGAAGTCTTCACCGCGGCACCACCGGGAGCACCGCACTCGGCGCTTCCACCGGTGTGCACACACACTGAGATCTCCTCGAAGAAGCCCAGCAGGCGTCAGGGAGAAGCCGGCGAGGTATCGAGCTCGGTGGCGACAGAGATGCAAAATCCCGAGCGGGATCCTGCCACGGATCTCCTCGGAGAGGAGGCGGCCGACGGAACGATTTGGTGGAGATTGAAGAGGACGCAGAGGAGAGTATTTTGCCCAAGGTGGCGTTGGCGGAGCTCGCCGGAGTCGGCCGGAATGGCCAGGCGACGGCGGCGGCGATCCAGATCGCCAGAGGGATCGTGGAGTGAGAGAGGAGAGCGAGTGGGGCTGGGTCAGTTGACCGACCCAGACCCGAGCTGGGTCGGCTTAGCCGAGCCCGAGTGGGCCAGTTGGCCAGTTGGGCCAAACAGGCTTTGGCCAATTATTTGAAAACAAAATTTCAAATTCAAATTCAAATGTTATTTCCTTTTTGAATTCAAACCAAACTAAAAAATTCAAATAACAGTAATAAAACACTTTCTTTAATTAAATAAATATTAAAATAAATTCAAATCTCTGAATTATTCTTTAAGACATATTTTAAAGCTTTTAAATTCTATTTTCAAAACCCTTAATTATTATCTATATTATCAAAATTGAACTTCTTCTTTAAAAATTAAACCTTTTCCTTTTCAAATAACTCAACAAGAGTTTTATAACTTAAACTTTAATTTCAAACTTTACCTAATTGTCTCAACACTTCAATAGGGTAAAACACACAAATAAAACTTGTGTTTTAGAAAAATCTTTAAACCCTAGTAAGTCTTGGGTAAAACACACAAATAAGAAAATCAAGTCCATAAATCACCATGCATGGCATATCATTGTGCATAGCATCCAGTTGTTTCTTGAAACATTGTCCTTACCGGACAATGCTTGGATTTCTGTAGAACAAGGAGATCAGGAGCATCGCCAAGTATCCGACTCCATTACCTTTCAGTTACAAGGCAAGTTTATCTTGCTCATATCTCTTAGTTGCACTGATTTTGAAAATTCTTGCAAAGTGATGACTTCAAACTCTAACATTTCAAAAAGGATGGAAAACCTATTTTCATAAAGTAATATGACTAGTGGTTATCGACCAGTGGTGATAACCTAGGAGGGCTGGCAGGTGGAACCATGGTAAGAATGTGGTGGTGGAGGTTCCACTTGCACGGGAAAGTAAACTTAGGACTAATCACCAATGCCACAGTTAGTCCGGCGCCATAAAAACCGTGTCATCCAAGAGACTTGGAATGGGACAGGAAAGTCAGCTGTATCTTCTCTCGTTCGCATGTCAACGGACACTCAGCTACCATTCGCCGTATGTCTTGCGAGAATACGTGCACATGGGTGGGACCCCTTAGTGCCCACGGCCACTGGTGTCTATGATGGTCCGCAAGGGGCGCCTAGGTACTTCATCGTTGGGGGTGAATATCAGGGGCATAACCTGCTATGCGTGAATTGGGTGGGCATGCGTTGTGCGGAGAAGGCAGTGATTGGCTTGGATCAATGACTGGGCCCCACACCAAGGAAGTGTGGATGGGAATGTACGCCCGGTTGTGCAGCAAGGCTTTGATCTCTTTTGGAAGGACACACCTCTGCAGAGAGTAAAATGATGTGACATGTTACCCCTTGTTCCGGGAAGGAGCTGCGAACGCGGCAGAAAAGGTGCTCTCAAGGCACTATACCTGTGTTAGCTATTGGGCATAGTTTTCTAAAGTAAAAGCAATCTTTCAAGAAAACCTTGACAAAACCTTGCATAGGCCTACGACTCTTTTGGGTCTGTGGCGGTAGATAGTGCATATCACACAACTTCTTTCTAAAGAAACTTGCTGGGTAACGCTCGTTACTCACCCCAATCTCTTAAACCCTTGCTAGACTGTGAAGAGCTCGATGAAGCCACTCTGAACGCAATCGAAGGCCAGCAGGACATCTTCTACGAGGAGCCAGATCTCTCTCGCGGCGTCGAAGGCGTGGATTACTTCATTCGTTATGGAGCATCCTCCGGCGAAGAGTCAGAGTGAAGGAATACTAACTAATAAGGTAGTACTGTAGCCGAGGAACCGAGCAACTGTAGAATATGAATAAGTTGTTGAGTTCTTCTCGTGTTTAATTATTTGAGTATTTCAGTGGTTGTAAACACTAAGCACTTGAAGTGTTCTCTTATGAGGAGCATTTCGTTACCATCACGCTTTGGTTTGTAATAAATTGTTGATCAGTTTGTATTTGGGCCCGCAATGTTTCTGTTGTACCATTCTGAGGGATGTAATATTTGTGGAGGCTTGTTCCGCAAGTGTTATATCAATGACTTGCATACTACAACATGCAGTGGTATGCTGGGTCACCGCAGCTGGTATCAGAGCAATTGCTTTGACCTTAGGTTGGAAACCTAGTAAAGGGATAGAACCTGTAGGAGTCTAGTAGCAACGGTAAAGAGTTCTCTAAATCTATGATGGTTATTCACTTGGGAATAACTTAGTCATACTTTTAGTGTTACAATTCTTTATTATGATGCATCATACTAAATTCTGTACCTTATTCTTGTAATAGCTATTATGGCATCGAGAATTCCAGCACGTACCGTTTGGTCACAGAGGAAGACTCTGGAAGACTATGAGGGAACCTTGACTGAGCAGTTAGGGTCACTACTACGGGCTTTTGGACTCAGCACCGACATCCCTGTTAAGACTTATACTTACAAGGATGACGGGACTGTGGTTAAGTACCGTGTTGTGATCATGCTACCAGATGGATTAGCACCTAGTACAGTTCAGCCTTCTGGAGAGGGAAGAGGTGACACTGCAGCTTATCACGAGGCAGTAGTGAGAGCTATTGCGACTATCAGGGAGTACAGAGCGGTGGAGTTAGCAGGTACCACTTTTACCGCTATTCCTCATGACTCACTGTTGGATGAGCCGGGAATGGATCATGATGTTCTGGTGAAGAAGAAGCCGAAGTTAGCAGCCAGACTTCTTGATAGGTATAGGAAGATGGTAGGTTCACTGTATAACACTCACCAGGTCATTGTGGAGGATAAGGCAGAGATGCTTGATGACCTCACAGACACTACTAGGAGGCAGGAGCGAGCACAGTTGACTAGGCAGGAGTCAGAGGGATCTCATTTCTCACCAGTTGTGGGAAAGCATAGTTACCCGACACAGCCTGGACCTTCCAGGTATTCACTCACTCCTGAGCATATACATTACCCAGTTATCACTTCTAGTATGGAGGCGAAGCGGGGTCTCAAGGAGGTCTCGGAGTCCGAGCTTCCTATTGAGAACTCTGATGGGTGGAGGTTTGACTAGCTGGGAGACGGCCAGCAGTATACTAGCTCGTATGGAGGGATAGCTCACGCAGCAGGAGGTGGAGATGTCATAGTCACTCCTGTTGTATCTGCTGAGGAGGAGGATCCGATGGAGGTTCAGTTTGAGAGTCAGGAGCCAGTTGAGACACCTGTGGAGCAGGAAGCACCGTTTGATCACACCTACTGCACGGAGAGTGTGTGTTACGGAGAGGCGGAGCCTTTTCCTACTATGTCTGCTCACGAGACCAGGGTGTACTTTGAGAGCTACCTCGGACTGAATGGACTAGTGTTGAGCGATACTTCTGCGATGGACACGTCTGACTCAGACTATGTTCCGGGTGGTAGGATCTGGAACGGACGCGCCTCAACCTCCTCAAGGAAGCGGTCGACGTCGATGACACACGTCGACGCGTCCTCTCCACGATCAACGAGTACAACGTCGCACACGGCTTCACCCCGGCTGGAGATGGCCCAAGCCGGGCGGGACAAGTTCATCAACGAGGCCGCGAGTTGGGCGCGGAGCTGAACCAGGCAGCGCCCTCGGCGAAGCTACCTCCGATCATCAATAAGACGACCTACAGCATGCCCACGAAGAATCTCCGCGCAGCGCGCTACATCACCTCTGAACTGGACGGGCTCCAAGGCGAGGACTTGCGGGATAAGCAAGCTCGGATCCAAGAACTCCTGAATGCTGCCGATTTACAGCAGCAGGCGATGGAGCCGCGCGGAGAGGCGAGCGGCACACGATGCGAGAACCGTATTGTCGTGGCCGGCCAGAACAAGTCGCATGGAGAAGCTTTGTTGCCAAACCATGGCCCAGCGGAGCACAGCCGGAGCAACCGAGCTCCTGGCAAGAGCGGTGGAAATCACCGCACCCAGCACTCTGGCCATCATAGCCGGCAGCCCCGAGATCCGGCCGCGGTCACCAGCAAGCCGCGCTACCCCCCCTCGGGCGGAGGCAGCGGAGCCGGTGCGCGGCAAGTCCGCGGCACCAGACCGGCCGGCTCGGGGAGCCGGCCAGGGCGCTCAAGGTCATCAACCAGCTCGCTTACACGTGAGCCTGAGGATCGGGGAACGCGTCGACCCGCCAAAGGACGACGCACGCCATCGGCTCAACCTGCTGGCGGACTCCAAGTTCGACGAGGAAGAATCCTCAGCGGGGCCGATCTGTTTCGGTCCTCGCATCCGCAACGATCCCTTCCCGGTTAAGTTTGCGCTCCCGCGCGACATGCCCAAGTACACCGGGGCAGTGAAACCGGAGGACTGGCTGTCGGACTACGTCACCGCCGTCAACATCGCGGGCGGCAACAAGAGGACAGCGGTGCGCTACGCGCCGCTCATGCTGACAGGATCCGCTCGGACGTGGCTCAACAGCCTGCCGGCTCTACAGATCAACTCGTGGCATGATTTGCAAGAGGCGTTCATCAAGAACTTCATAGGAACTTATAAGCGACCGCCCCGCCCGCGACGGCTGGCCCTCTGCAAGCAAGGCCCCAATGAGCCAGATCGTGACTACCTCACGAGATGGTCCGAGCTGCGCAACTCGTGCGAAGGAGTGGGCGAGGAGCAAGCAATCGGCTACTTCACGGATGGATGCAGAGAAGGAACCCTACTGAAGCTCAAGCTCCACCGAGCCGAGCCGAAGTTGATGGCGGACTTCATGGCGATAGCGGACAAGTATGCTTCCGCCGACTCTGCTGCAAGGGTGCAGTGCGTTGAGCCAGCGCCAGCCGGAGGCCAATCTCAGCCGGCAGTCGGCCAAGGAGGACATCAAAACCGTGATCGACACGGCAAGAGGAAAGATGAGCGCCGAGACAACAAATATGGCTCTCAGCAAGTGGCTGCCGTTCAAGGAAGCCCCGGGGGCTACGGGTGGAAGCCAAAAATGCAAAGGGGACAAATTCAGCAAGGACAAGTACACCATCGAGGTGATGCTGGACCAACCCTGCAAGTTCCATAGCGTTTCAGGCAAGCCGGCAGCGCATACCACTCGGCAGTGCAGTTTCACCAGGGATCTGGAACAAGGGAACCACCAACTGCCCGGACCCCCGCCAGGCATGCCAGTTGAAGCGCAGGGAAACAAGAATCGACAACCGGCCAAGGCAGCGGGGGATTACCCCGAGGAAGCAAATGTGGAACAATACCATGTGTTCACTTCCCAGATGGAGGATCCAAAAGACGAGCCGTGGTTTGGAGTCGAGGTGAACGCTGTCGTACAAGTTGGACCGCAGTTCATGCACTGGTCTGATGCGTCCATCACCTGGGGGCACGAGGATCACCCGCCACTCATGCCGAAGCCCGGGGGCTACGCGCTGGTCTTGAACCCGATTTTGTTCTCTGAGACGCATACATGCCGATTCTCATGTGTACTAATTGATGGAGGCAGTAGCATCAACCTTCTCTACCGCACTTCAATGGAGAAGCTCGGGATCCCAAAGATCCAACTGAAGCCGTCTAAGCTCACCTTCCATGGGATTGTACCCGGGCACTCCTGCACGTCGATGGGAAGGATTGAGCTGGAGGTGCTGTTCGGCGAGAAGGACAATCATCATCGCGAGCCGATCTGGTTCGAGGTGGTAGACCTCAATAGCCCCTATCACACGCTGCTTGGTCGACCAGCCTTGGCCAAGTTCATGGCAGTCCCGCACTACGCCTACTTGAAGATGAAGCTCCCAGGCCCTCGCGGGGTGATTACTGTCACTGGATGCTACAAGAAGTCAATAGAGTGCGCGAGAGCCAGCTCTAAGCTGGCAGAGGCCTTGGTCATCGCTGAAGAGAAACGGCAACTGCTGCACAGGGTGGCGGCAGTTCAGCCAGGCCGCCTGGAGTCAGGACTGCCGGCTCCACTCCTCAAGCCGGCAAGCCACCCCAAGGAAGTCCCGCCCGAGGCGGGCAAGATGGCAGAATGTCGTGGGGATGACTTAGGGGGCGCACCACGGGCCGGGCAACATACCGGCTGGCGTCCCAGGAGCCCCCACGGCTTCAACACGAGAAGACCGGCTCCGCCCAAAGGGCCGGCTGCGCCAGCAGCCGGCTGGCGACTCCGCCGTGGAAGACCGGAGCCGGGCGATGAAGACAAGGCTTCCCAACGGTCGTCTGGCCGAAAGTAGGACGGCCCCGACAGGAGCGACAGAGGCCAAGGACGGAATGACGCCCGCCACGACCGGCCTCAGCCAATAAGAGATCGAAGACCCTTCCCCACGACGGGATCCGAGGCAAAAGAGAAGGGATATGCTCTCCAGATGCCGACCGAGGGGAAAGGCACTTTATAAAGTGCCTTTGCCAGAGCAGGGCCAGAGGATCACACCAGGAGCGCCGCCGTCGAGGAGCCGGCAGCCGGCCGAATCGCTACCTAAACCTGTAACCAGGCCCCCGTCTATATAAGGGGGCCTGGACCCTTAGCATAAGGGAGGCCGATCTTCTTCTTCCTCCTCTAGCCCGAACAGCTCGAGGAGCGTTGTAAGTGATACTCTCCAATCAATACGAAGCAGGCAGGAAGTAGGGGTTTACCTCCACCCGGGAGGGCCCTGAACCTGGGTAAACCGTGGTGTCACAGTAGGCATAATCCCGAGCCGGGCCCCTCGTTGTCACCGTCGAGCCCCTCCGATAAGCCTACCCATGGCTACTGTCTCTAAATTCCCACGACAGTTGGCGCCCACCGTGGGGCAAAGCGCGGCGGCGAGCGGAGTCAAGTTTCGGCTGGGACCCTCCGGCGAAAAGGTTGCCTCCGGCCTCGTCTAGAGGTTCAGCACCTTCGACTGCGTCAACGACAACTTGGCTTACTTCAAGAACGGCTTTGGCAATCGCGGCTCCTTCCTCGACGTCGGCAGCCAACGCTTCTACGTCGCCAAGCCCTTCCCAAAGGAGGTCACCGACGTCTTCGGCTCCCCCTGTGATGGAGGCTCAAGCTATGGTGAAAGCAGCAATCTTGGCGCCATGGTCGAGGTGATGGCCCTGGGAGAAGACGAGGGCGGCGACTTACCGCACCCCGAGCGCCCGTCGCCCGAACGCCTTCCTCCACAGGAGCAAGACGCTCCACTCCCAGAGCAGGACGCCCTGGACGTCTCCGTGGTGGACCTGCGCGTTCCCCTCGGCCGCGTCATCGATCCCGCCCGGGTCGCCGAGGCCCTGGAGCGGACGCGTCTCGTCCTCCTCGGCAAGTTGGCTGAGGACGAGGCCAACCGGTGCCGCGTGAGCACCACGCTCAGCAAGTTCTACGACGTGCATGGAGACGCACCGACCGAGCTCGCTCGTGACCTGCGCCGCAGCTTCGCCACCGCCATCCCCGGCCAGATCCCGCGGTCGCCATCGGCGAGCCGAGGCCGTGGAGGGCGTGGACAGGGCGACCGTGCTCCCAGGGGCAACGCTCAAGGCTGTCGCGCCCAGCAGGGCGGCGGAGCAGGCAGGCCACGCTTGATCGCAGAGTCAGCGCCCGGGTCGGAGTCCTAGGCTCGCCCATCGGCGCTGCACATCCACCTGTGGCTTGACCACGCCAAGACACTCCCCAGAGGATCTGCTAGCTCAAAGCGAGCGACTTCTGACCAAGGAGGCCCGGGGGCTGCGGGCAGCGGTCATGGGCGCAAAGAGGGCAAATACACCCTCGATGCTGCGCTTGATCAGCCGTGTAAATTCCACAACTCCCCGGGCAGGGAAGCGACCCACTCCACATGTCAGTGCCGTTTCATGAGAGAGCTGGAGCAGCGCGCTCGGCAGATCCCTGGAACGTCGCAAGCGCAACTGGCTGAAGGCCAGGAGGACCAATAGCGCGACCCGGCTGGAGGCGAGCCGGATCAAGATGACGACTTCCCGACGGATGTGGAGCAGTATCACATCTTCACTACCCCTGGCAAGGACAAAAGAAGCGACCTTTGGCACGAGGCAGAGGTGAACGCTGTGATGCCTGCAGAACCCCAGTTCATGCATTGGTCCGAGGCGGCCATCACCTGGGGGCGCGAGGACCATCCGAGGCTTATGCCCAGCCCTGGAGAATACGCTCTGGTCGTAGATCCTGTTGTGTGTTCCGATACGCACATGTGCCGGTTCTCCCGCATGCTCATCGACGGCGGTACTAGCATCAACCTTCTTTACCGAAGCTCCCTGGAGAAGTTGGGCATCCCGCTTGCTCAGCTGAAACCTAGCCGGCTCACCTTCCATGGCATCGTGCCTGGGCATTCTTGCACCCCTTTGGGCAAGGTGCAGCTGGAGGTTCTCTGCGGAAAGAAGGGGAATAGCCGCCGCGAGCCCATCTGGTTCGAGGTGGTGGACATCAGCAGTCCCTACCATGCGCTGCTAGGCCGTCCGGCCCTGGCTAAGTTCATGGCTGTCCCGCATTACGCCTATCTGAAGATGAATCTCCCAGGACCCAGAGGTGTGATCACAGTCTCGGGAAACTTCAAGAAGTCCCTAGCCTGCGCAAAGGAGAGCTCACAGCTAGCAGAGGCACTGTTCATCGCCGAGGAGAAGAGGCAGCTTCTACATCGCGTGGAGCTGACCCAGCAAGACGTGCCGGTCCGCCAGTCGCCGGTGGAGCAATTCAAGCCGGCCAACGACACCAAGAAGATCCTGCTGGACGAGAGCGACCCCTCCAAGTACGTCATCATCGGCACCGGCCTTTCTGCTAAATAGGAAAGTGAGCTCACCAGCTTCCTCCGTGAGAATCAGGACATCTTTGCATGGTCTCGAAAGGACATGCCTGGTGTGTCGAGGGAGCTGGCTGAGTACGCACTCAACGTCCGGCCGGACGCCAAGCCGGTCAAGCAGCCGCTGCGGCGGTTTGCAGAAGAGAAAAGGAAAGCTATTGGCGAGGAGATTGCCCGGCTCCTTGCAGCCGGCTTTATCATGGAGGTGTTTTACCCTGACTGGCTTGCGAACCCAGTCTTGGTTCTGAAGAAGAATAACACTTGGCGAATGTGTATCGATTACACCAGCCTCAACAAGGCCTGCCCCATGGATCCTTTCGCACTGCCGCGGATTGACCAGGTGATCGACTCCACAGCCGGCTGTGACCTGCTGTCCTTCCTGGATGCCTATTCAGGCTACCACCAGATCCCGCTCTTCCAGCCGGATCAGATCAAGACCTCCTTCATCACTCCGTATGGAGCCTACTGCTACGTCACCATGCCGTTCGGCCTGAAGAACGCTGGAGCCACCTACCAGCGAACCATGCAGTGATGCCTGCAGGAGCAGATTGGGAGGAACGTGCACGCCTATGTGGACGACGTGATGGTGAAGACTAAGCAGAGCGGCACGCTCCTGGACGACCTCAAGGAGACCTTCACCAACCTGTGGCGCTATCGCATGAAGCTAAATCCTGAGAAGTGCACCTTCGGTGTGCCGGCTGGACAGCTCCTAGGTTATATCGTTTCCCAGCGTGGGATCGAGGCTAACCCCTCAAAGATAAAAGCCATCGAGGCCCTAGAGAAGCCCACCCAGCTCAGAGATGTGCAGAAGTTCGCTGGTTGCTTGGCCTCGCTTAGCCGGTTCGTCAGCCGGCTCGGGGAGAAGGCCATGCCGCTGTATCAGCTGATGAAGAAGACAGATCACTTCGTTTGGTCCTAGCTATAGCTGGGCATGGGAAGCCCGGCCCGCCCGGCCCGGCCCAAAAATGGCCTGGCCCGTCGGGCCAAAGCATGCTATCGGGCCGGGCCTGGGCAGGAATTTAAGGCCCGATAGGAGTAACGGGCCGGGCTTGGGCAGAGAAAAACGCGAAATTAGTGAAGGCCCGGCCCGACGGCCCGACACTATTTTGGCCCGATGGGCCGGGCTTGGGTAGAAAAATGAGGTCCGACAGCCGGGCCGGGCCGGGCCTGGGTAGCAGATTTTGGAGTCGGGCTTTTTGCTGGCCCGGCCCAACCCGGCCCGGCCCGACAACATGCCTAGGTATAGTCCCAGCGTGCTGACTACGCCTTCAACGACCTCAAGCGAGCCTTGTCTACCGCGCCAATCTTGGCAGCGCCGGCTCCGCGGGAGCCAATGCTGCTCTACATCGCGGCTACTCCGCGAGTCATTAGCGTCGTGATCGTGGTGGAGCGCACCAAGGAAGGCAAAGAGCTGCCGGTTCAGCGCCCGGTGTACTACCTGAGTGAGGTGCTCACTCTCTCCAAGCAGAATTACCCGCACTACCAGAAGGTCGCGTACGGCGTGTACATGGCGGCCAGGAAGCAGAAGCACTACTTTGAAGAGCACCCAATCACAGTGGTGAGCACCACTCCGCTCTCGGAGATCATCGGGTGCAAGGACGCATCAGGAAGAGTGGCTAAATGGGCGAGCGAGCTCGCAGCTCATACCATTCAGTACAAACCCAGGACGATAATCAAGTCGCAGGTCATAGCGGATTTCTTCGCTGACTGGGGAGAGCACCAGTACCTGCCGCCGGCTCCAGACTCCACCCACTGGCGCATGCACTTCGATGGCTGCAAGCTGCTCGGGGGCTTAGGAGCCGCCGTCGTCCTCACCTCTCCCAAGGGAGACAAGCTGCAGTACGTACTGCAGATGCACTTCCGTGCGTCGAACAACATCGCCGAATACGAGGCCCTGGTGCATGGGCTCAAGATGGCCAAGCAGATTGGCATCAGGAGGATCCTTTGCTTCGGAGACTCTGACCTGGTAACACACCAGGTTTCAGGGGATTGGGATGCCAAGGACGCCAACATGGCCTCCTACCACTTTTACGTGCAGCAGCTCAGCGGATTCTTCGAGGGCTGCGAGTTCCATCACGTCCCCAGAGCAAACAACGAGGAGGCAGACCGGCTGTCCAAGATCGGCTCCACCAAGCAGGATATCCTAGCTGGGGTGTCCCTGGAGATCATCCACAAGCCGTCCATCAAACCTTCACCGGAGTCCATATCCATCTACGTGCCTGGAGACCCAGCCCCGGCTAAAGTACTGCCACCGGACCCGGGGGCTGCCGTCTCGGGGCCGAAGGGGGTAGCCAGCCAACCCAGCGCGGCCGGCTCAATGAAGGACGAGGGGGCTGCCGGATCCACGCCCGCTCCCCCAGCCGGACAATCAGATGAAGCCGGCACAACGACAGACCCGGGGGCTGCTGATCCCCTGGTCGCCAGTGTCTTCCACATACGGGAGATACCTTCCTGGGCGGAGCCATTCTCCAACTACCTCATCACTGGGGACTTGCCGCAAGATGAAGCGGAAGCTAGGCGAATTCAGCGTCGAGCCGGGGCGTACACCATCATCAACAGCGAGCTGTACAAGCGCAGCGTGTCAGGCATCTTCCAGAAGTGCATCGAGCTGGAAGAAGGGATAGAGCTGCTAAGAGAAATACACCAAGGGGAGTGCGGGCATCACGCATCTTCCAGAGCTTTGGTGGCCAAGGCATTCCGCCATGGTTTCTACTGGCCAACAGCCATGCAAAATGCAGAACAGCTGGTGAAGTAATGCAACGGCTGCCAGCGCTTCTCCAAGCACAGAAACACTCCAGCGGCAGCCCTCAAGACCATCCCGCTCACTTGGCCGTTCGCTGTCTGGGGCCTGGACATGGTAGGGCCATTCAAGACCGCACCCGGGGGCTTGACGCATCTGTTGGTCATTGTGGACAAGTTCACCAAGTGGATCGAGGCCAAGCCAATCAAAAAACTCGACGGCTCGTCCACAATCAAGTTCTTCAACGAGATCATCACAAGATATGGAGTTCCCCACAGCATCATCACCGACAACGGGACAAACTTTGCGAAGGGAGTCTTCACTGATTACTGTGGCAAGAAAGGCATCCGGTTGGACTTAGCGTTAGTGGTGCACCCTCAGACAAATGGGCAAGTGGAGAAGGCAAATGGGCTAATCCTGGCCAGCATCAAACCAAGGCTGGTCGAGCCTCTCGAGCGTTCAGCCGACTGTTGGGTCGAGGAGCTACCCTCAGTGCTCTGGAGCCTGCGCACCACTCCAAATCGCTCTGTTGGCTTCACACCTTTCTTCCTGGTCTATGGAGCAGAAGCGGTGCTGCCCACGGACATCGAGTTCGATGCACCCAGAATCGTCCAGTACACAGAGACGCAAGCAAAAGAGGCTCGTGAAGATGGTGTTGACCTCCTCGAGGAGGCACGAGAACAAGCTCTGGCCAGATCAGCGCTCTACCAGCAGCAGCTGCGACGATACCACAGCCGGAAGATTCGCCCGCTCGCGTTTCGCGAAGGAGATCTCGTACTCCGGCTGGTCCAAAGCACCAAGGGCATGCACAAGCTGTCTCCTCCCTGGGAGGGACCGTTCATTGTCAGCCGGGTGCTGGGCAATGGGGCATATTACCTCATCGACGCGCAAGAGCCCAGGAAGAACAAGGCAGATAACTCTGACAAGGAGACCGAGCGTCCCTGGAATGTCAGTCTCCTAAGACCTTTCTTCTGCTAAGGCAAAAGCTTGTACCCCGAAAAACATGTCAATGAATAAAGGAAAACGGAGCGGCCAGTTATGACCGGCTCCGAGGAAAACACTTCGCGTATGTTTTACTTCCTGCGTTATTCACTTGACCGGCAGCCGGCTCCAGGCACCGAGCCACAGCCGGCAGCCCCGAAAAAATCGATCTCTCGCCTGCCGGATGAGTACTACGTATGAAGAAGGTCTCGAGCCCAGTCTCCGCCTTCCGGCTCCGCGCAGCCGGACGGATAGGAGCCGGCAGGCCACATGCGAAGGAAAGCCGCAGAGCAGAACCGCAAACGATAGAAAAATTGCTCAACCAGGCGTTAAGGGCAGTGTCTGTTAACTAAGCGTTGGCTAGCATGAGTCAGGGGCCCGATAGACCGAAGTACTACTTCTCACTCCGCGGCACGCTCCCACCCTAGGCCGACATTCGGCTGCCGGCCCAAGGGAGACCGACCGGCACCAAGCTGCCGGTTGGGGGTAGAAGGGCCGAAGGGTGGGAAGATTAAGGAAAAAGTTGAGGGAACCGGACAAAGGCAAAGCCAGCGAATGGTTGATAGTCACAGTCTCTTGACGTTTGGGCTGAGAAGCCACGCCCAAGAGGTTCGAAGCTAGAGCTGCCTCGCTTGGCGTTGGCGTCGTTCGCGAAAAGTTAGTTTCGAGCTAGCTGCCAATCCAGCTACCCCAAAACTCGGGGGCTAGGGGGAAAGGGAATTGGTCCGCAGAAGTGGGCCGGCTCCAGTACCTCGCCGGCTGTCCGATCAGTTGGCGCTGCGACGCGGTCAGCTAACGAGCAACGAAATCAAAACCTAACACACGCAAAGCAACGGCTAGAGCCGGAAACCGGGAAACCTACTCCAACTACAGCAAGGGATGTGCGAAAGCCCAGGGAAGGAAATGCGCCGGCTCCGACCCTCGCCCAAGCCGGTACAAGACTCAGTCTCCGTTCCGTCCGCGCTGGAGCCGGAGCTAGTCCATCCTTCCTGGAGCCGGCCAGCAGAAACACCGTTCCGTCCGCGCTGGAGCTGGAGCTAGTCCACCCTTCCCAGAGCCGGCCAGCAGAAGCACCGCTCCTTCTGCGCTAAGGCTGGAAGATCTTGCCCGAGGCGTTTGCGCAAACTAGTGATCATCGCGGTCCCTATCTATGGATTCGCATCACAGCAGTGTCAAGCAGAAGTCATTTGTGCGATGGCAAAAAGCACAGTGAAGAAGGACATTTACACAGCAAACAAGGAAAGACAAGTTTTCATTGAGCGGAAATTTGAGGATTACAAAAGCTTCCTAAATCGCTACACTAAGAGCGCCAAGCATTCCCAGCCCGAGGAGGCTCGCCTTCCTCAGCCCGGCGCGAGCGCCGCATGGACTTCGCCCCAGAGAAGTCCACGTCGGAAGTCGACGAGGCTTACCCTTCACGGCTGGGCGGCGAAGGCACGGGCGGAGAGGGTGCCGTCGAAGAGACAGATGGTGAAGTCATCCTTCTCATCTTGGCGAGTGAGAAGGATGAACCAACCCTTGTGCACGCCGTAGTCGATGAAGAACTTCGACCACCCGTCGCGAAAGTAGCACACCCCCTGGCCGTCGTAGTAGACCTTGACGCGGTACGTGGGCTGGCCGCCGCTACATTCCCGCAGCTTGGCGCAAGCCATCTCCTGGTCCTCCATCGAGCTCGTGAACTGGGTCGGGAGGCAGAGACGATCCCGGGCACCGGCAAGCACAGGAATGATGCAGGTGGACCATCCCTGCGCCGAGATGTAGGCCGGCGGCTGGAGCGCCGGTTTCTCCAACCAGGGCCGCGATGGGCCTAGCGGAGAAGGGGCCGCCGCGCGGGACCCCGCGGGAGTAGCGGCGACCTTGAAGACAGCAGGGGCTTTCTTGTTCTTGCTGCCCGGCGGTCGCCCACGATGGCGAGACGACGAAGGAGCAGCAGCCGCCGCGGAGGCAGTCTTCTTCCCGCTCCCCTTCGGACAGCCGGGCCCCCGTTTCTCCGGGACGCCCGCGTCGCGGGGAGCTCTGGTCGCTTGGGGCATGACGGAGGCGAAGGCAGCGGCGACGGCCTTCTCCGCGAGGGCCTCTAAGGTGCTCTTGTTGCGGCTCCCTTTCGGGCGACCGCGTCTTCGGGATGTGGAAGGCGCCGTCTCCGGCACCTTAACCTCCTCCTTATTCCCCTCCGGGACCTTGTCGCCGCTGGAAGTGGAACCGCTAGGGGACGACATGGTCAGGCTGGGCTCGAAAAGGGGAGGCTCGAGCTTAGAGGAGAAGTGGGGGATGCCCCGGGCAGTGAGCATGCTCGGTATTTAAAGAGGAGCGGCGAAGGGGTAACCCCTGACATTTCGGTAACTAACTTCTGCATCATGTGCCACTGCGGCGGTTGCCGCAGCGGATCGTGGGAGGAGTTGATGGGACATGTCGCTGACGTATGCCAGCCCACCTCGCGTGATGACTCGGGAAGTTATGGCGGCGGTGATTCCGAAGTCAAAGTGAGAAGACTGGCCACTGGCATGCTGCGCCGGCCGCCGCATGGGAACAAGACTCGAAGCGGCGTAAGTTCCCAGGAGGCAGCGCGCCGGCTCGCGGTCGCCAGCCGGGCCGCATCTTGGAACCGGCTCGTCTCGAGACGGCCGGGAGAACTCTGCAAGACTCAGCCTTGATGATTAGAGCGACCAAGCCGGACTAGAATCCTAGGACTTCGATAAGAACGAGGAAGACTTCGGCGAGAAGAGGAACCCGCCGAAGCCCCATGCTAGCCCATGAGACTTCGCCAGTTTCGGGGGCTAGTGTCATGGGGATGACTTACGGGGCGCACCACGGGTCGGGCAACATACCGGCTGGCGTCCCAGGAGCCCCCACGGCTTCAACACGAGAAGACCGGCTCCGCCCAAAGGGCCGGCTGCTGGCGACTCCGCCGTGGAAGACCGGAGCCGGGCAATGAAGACAAAGCTTCCCAACGGTCGTCTGGCCGAAAGTAGGACGGCCCCGACAGGAGCGACAGAGGCCAAGGACGGAATGACGCCCGCCACGACCGGCCTCAGCCAATAAGAGATCGAAGACCCTTCCCCACGACGGGATCCAAGGCAAAAGAGAAGGGATATGCTCTCTAGATGCCGACCGAGGGGAAAGGCACTTTATAAAGTGCCTTTGCCAGAACAGGGCCAGAGGATCACGCCAGGAGCGCCGCCGTCGAGGAGCCGGCAGCTGGCCGAATCGCTACCTAAACCTGTAACCAGGCCCCCGTCTATATAAGGGGGCCTGGACCCTTAGCATAAGGGAGGCCGATCTTCTTCTTCCTCCTCTAGCCCGAACAGCTCGAGGAGCGTTGTAACTGATACTCTCCAATCAATACGAAGCAGGCAGGAAGTAGGGGTTTACCTCCACCCGGGAGGGCCCTGAACCTGGGTAAACCGTGGTGTCACAGTAGGCATAATCCTGAGCCGGGCCCCTCGTTGTCACCGTCGAGCCCCTCCGATAAGCCTACCCATGGCTACTGTCTCTAAATTCCCACGACACAGAAGCTCTTGTCTCGGGGGCTGGCCCTTCCTCGAGGTAGGGAGGAGCGTGTCCCAGCTTCGCCTGAGACAAGTCAAAGATCGCTTAAGACCTTCGGCTAAGCCAAGGCAAAAACCTTGTACCCGAACAAGTGTCGTTGAATAAAAGGAAGTTGGGTGGCATACGGCCGATCCCTGGAAAGTGTGATCTAAAGTGCCTTTTACCTTTCTAAAGCGTTATTCACGGGGGCTGGAAACCGGCTCCAAACGGGAGCCGGCAGCCCCAACCCGACGAATCGATCCTCCTGTCAGACAAACGAGTACTGTGTGCGGATCGGACCTCGAGCCCAACCCCCATCCTGCGCCGTGTGGGATGGAGCCGGCAGGTCACCCACCTAGGAAAGTCACCGAGAGGAAACGCCCGCGACCCGACAAATCGAGCCCCTTGTTAGATGAACGAGTACTGTGTGCGGACCGGACCCCGAGACCCACCTCCACCCCAGGTCGAGGGCGATGGAGCCGGCAGGTTGCCCACACAGGAAAATTGCTAAGGGGACAGAACGCGAAGTCGTTAACGAGCGTTCACCCAAAAACCATGTGCATTGGTTAATAGTTGTGAGTGGACTGGACCAAGCCAGATCCCTCGTGCGCCGAAGTACTACTCCTCATCCCGCGGCACGCTCCCACCCTAGACCGGCATTCGGCTATCGGTCCAAGGGAGACCAGCCGGCACCAGGCTGCCGGCTGGGGGTAGAAGGGCCGAAGGATGGGGAGATAAAGGAAAAAGCCAAAAGGGGTCAGGTCAAATCCGGTTTACAAACAACTAGAAACCAATACGTAGGAAATACAGGGTGAAACGTCATCGATACACACGAACGAAATGTTGTTGGGCACGACATGAGATCAGTGTACATAGAAATGAATAAGAAAATCCTGACATGGTCAGGGTGTGCTCGGTGGGCCAGCCGGCTCCAGCGGAGCAGCGTCGCCAGTTCGAGATGCTAAGACGAAATCATCGCCATGGGGGGACGGTGGAATGGAGCTGTCAGCGAGATCCTCGGGGGCTTTTCGAGGCTCTTCCGCAGAGCTGGGCTCCTTGAAGTCCATGCCATCCAAGGATTCATCACTATCCCCATCGTCGAAGAGCACGTCGGTCTCGGCACATTCGGCGATCACACGGGCGCGTTGGCGGAGCTTGACTTTGTCGAGGCCAGCTAATCCGCCTTCACAAAGATTCTCCAGCTGGTCCAAGTTAACGCCTGGATACCAAGAGAGCACGAACTCCAGAGCCTGTTCAGCACCGGCTCGGGCCGCGGACTCTTTCCAGATATCGAGCCGGTTGGGCGCAAGAGGGATCCACTAGAGGAGCGCCTGGATCTCACCAGGCACCGCTCGTCCTGGCCACAAGGTTTCAAAGACGGAAACAATGGCTTCGCGGAGATCCCTGCCCAGCCTGGCGGCCAGATGAAGCCGGCCCTTGGCCAACGCAACCAATTCCCCTGAGGAAAGCTCGGCTCCGGGGTCACTGCTGGGGATGATCTTTTGTTCCAGCCTGTATTCCTTCAGTGCCGCTGCGGCAGTCTCGTTGGAGTCAGGGAAAGCTCCTGCAAGGGCAATCAGAGAGTGAGGGGCGGCATGAAAGGGCAAGAGCTGAGAAACAGGAAAGGAAGTATACCGCGAAGAGCTTCCGCCAGCCCCAGCAGGCCGGATTGAACCTTGCGGTCACGGGCGCGCCAAATGCCGATCTCCTTGTCATAACGCTCGCTGTCGAGCCCCCGGAGAGTTTGCAGCTCGTCGATTTGGGCGCCGCGGCTCTCAACTTCGCTCCCCAAGGTCGCGCAAAGCTCGTTCACCTTGCCGTCGTACTCGGCAGAGAGGATCTTTCTCTCTTTAGCCAGCTGGCGATCAAACTCCAGCCGCAGCGACGACTCCGCCTCTCGAGCCTTCGCCAGCTCAGTTTCCAACTCCTGAGTCTGGATGGCCTGGGCTCGCAGGCCCTGAAGCTCCTCTGCGTGCTTTCGCTTGAGCGACTCAACAGCGTTGGCCGACACCGAGTCGGCCAACTGGGACTCAAGCGAAGCAATGAGCGAGGCAGCATCTGAGAATGGAGGTGTGAGAATTGAAGGGGCAGTAGCAACACATCGAAGCAAAGGGCCAGAGCTTACCGGACAGCTTCTCCAGTTCTTTCTTCAGATCCTGATACTGAGCCTTGCCGGTGCGATACTTCGCCAGCAGCTTCTGGAAGACGCTGGCTCGAAGTGCGTTCAGGTCCTGGGAAAAACAGAAAGGCAACGGTTCTTAGCGAAGTTCATTTTCGAGTCAGCTATTTCTACAGCTACCTCGAAACTCGGGGGCTAGGAGGTATGGCAAGATGGACCATGAAGACGCAGATCATGTCTCCCGACCAGTAGAAGAAGCCAAAGGCTAAGGGCGCAGCAGTCACATTGGTCGTCCGTATAGCGTCGAGGAGTTGAAAACCGGCATTCTGAAGCGACCCCTTGACAACAGCAAACTGCTTGTCCAGCTCCGCCAGAGTCGGCTTGCTGCCCTGAACCTTGAGCTTCTCTCCGGCATCGGCACTTGAGGCGGTGTCCGCCCATTCCTGCTGAAGTTGGCTGGCAGAGCTCAAGCTCCCAATGATGGGCTCAGCCACGGAGACAAGAGCCTTTCCACGGGAGGCGCCCGTGGTCACCACCTCAGGAGCTGGCAAGTCATCACCACGTTCGCTCCTCGCCACCCGAGTGGTGAGAAGCCCTCGCGAAGTTTTGCTAGAGCTGGAGACTAACCCAGGAAACAGGGAATCAGCAGTCGCGCCAGCCCTCGTCCCAGCCGCAGGCACCGCATCCTGCACGATCGGCACAAGCTCGAGGCTAGAAGGGGTCTGGGCAGCTGGCCCCAGGAGCTCCAGCGGCCTCGCGCGTACCGGGGCCTCCTCCGCGGCTCCCGCCGCGGCCTCGCGTGCGCCTTCTTGACCGGGCAGGTTGGAAGACGCGTGGATAGCGGCGTCGTTCCTCACCGTGACGTTTTCGGTGGCGGGAGGCGCCGGCGTGACAACCCCGTCCGAAGCAGTCTCCTCGGCGGGCGTGGAGTCAGTCTCAGGTGCGGCAACTGGGCGGGGAACAGCGTCCGCAGGCACCTCTGGATGCGCAG
Organism: Dactylis glomerata; assembly: GCA_007115705.1. NCBI lineage: Eukaryota > Viridiplantae > Streptophyta > Magnoliopsida > Poales > Poaceae > Dactylis > Dactylis glomerata. The sequence goes on along the minus strand of QXEO01000402.1, from coordinate 3,929,647 downwards.
GATCCTCTACCCTAGTGTTGCCCGCCACAAGCTTCAACCGCGGGGAGCAGCGAACGTCTTCAACGCGACCCGAGTCGCCGCCCATTTCCTCCCTGTGCGCCCTCTTATGGCGGGAGGGCTCGAGAGCCGGGGTCACGATTCCCCCAGAGGCGACGGTGGGAGGAGGTTGGGCAACCGAATCGACAGAAAGGGGCGACCTGCGAAGAGTACGACCCACGACCGAGTCAATTGGGGCCGCAACGTTAAAGTAAGGATGAGAAGCAAGGAAGCGGGAAGCTCACCCGGCTATGGCGATAGCTCGCCGTTTGCCACCTTCTTCGTCTTAGGACGGCGCAGGTCCCTCGCCGCCGGCTCTGGTTTCTTGCGCTTCTCAGCCGGCTCGGAGGAGGCCGGCTGGGCCCTTCTCCTGGTGCCGGCTGGGTCGTCTCTGGCCTCTTCGCGGCCTACCGGCTCTGAGGCGATAGTGTGCGGCCCTGGAGACTCCGGCAAATCCACGATTGGGGGAGCTTGAGCCCCAGCCGCGGCTGCGGCGGCCACGTGAAGGGCGACGCCCCCGAGGGTGGTAGCTGGTCCTGTTTCACCATCATCATCCTCGAACCGATCTCCTAAGAGGGAGGGGCCTGGAAACTTACTGGAATGATTGAGGGGCTCGCCCAAATCCTCGAATTCTATCAATCGCTGGGAAAATAGACCATGTACTCTTTTCATTGACATTAAAAGTTCTTTCCCTTGTTGCAATCAATAACCGCACCGCAGTGTTTAGAAAAGGTCCCAAGAATAATAGACATATTGATCATCTTCAGGCATTTCCAACACAACAAAGTCAGTAATATCAAACATACTGTAGCAACTTGAACAAGAACATTCTCACATATACCAATAGAATAGTAGGTAGACTTATCAGCCATTTGCAAAGATATATCGAGTCGATACAACTTTTTCTAGATCAAGTCTCTTGTAGAGAGAAAAGCAAAGGCTAACTCGCAAATCACATAAAGCAGTTCTAATATAGTTATTTTTAATGGCAAGGAATAGTCGGTATACCTAGGAATTTCCAAGCTTCTCCGGAAATTTACCATCAAAAGATCTAATTAGCAAGTAAAGTGGAAATTTCCTCATTAGGAATCTTCCTTTTGTTAGTACAATATCTTTCATATACTTTGAATAAGGAGGCATTTAATAGATCCGTCAAAAGAATTTGCAAAAATAAAGGTCTCATCCATTCACAAAACATGTTGTAGTGTTCTTCTTCCTTGGATTTAGTTTCTTACCAGGAAAAGGCATTGGTTTCTGCACCCAAGGTTCTCTTCATTACCATGCTTGTTGGCAATGAAGTCTTCTTAGTGTACTTTGCATTCCTATGGCAAGCTTTTCTAGTTCCTCTTCAACTCTTCTTTATCAGGAAGCATACCTTCGTTAGCATCAAAAATAGAAAACATGTTAGGATCTTTACCTGTTTCAGAAAGATCTCTGCAAACTATTTTGGCTTTCTTCTTCTTCTCGGAAGGATTACTCATCTCTTGTAGTGCGTTGAGAATCTTGCTCGATCCTCTTAGGATGCCCTTCAGGATATAAGGGTCTTGAGTGGTAGCACCCCTCTTGTGCGTATTTCACACGCTAGTTTTTCTCTTGAAGCATTAACTAGTACAATCTTTTTGCACCTTGGTAAGCTGATCAATTTGAGTCTAAACCATTTGAAAATTTTAACAAGCATCTTCACATATTGGAGGTTCTCTCCACAATATCCTCGCAACTTGTTAATAGCTCTAGAATTTTCCAATAAATGATTCGCACCCTTCTATTAAATTATCTTGCTTAAACAATAAAATTATCAAACTCATCTAAGCATTGATCAGGAGGTTAGAGTTAGGAATATCTCTATTCATCAAAGCGTTGAGAGAGTTGTACCTCAATAGTACATTGAGCGAGGATTGGCTTACATAGTTCTTCTATAGGTGGTAGGTTCTTCACGTCTTCGGATTTAATACCCTTCTCCTTAAGAGATTTCTTGGCTTCTCTCATCACTTCATCATTTAATTCAATCATTCCTCTCTTCTTTGGTGTCGGCGTTGGTGTTGGTGCTGGTGGTTGGTGCTGGTGTTGACTCAGCCATAGTCCAATCATCATAATTCCGGCTTATTTTAGCCATTAATTCTTATAGCTTCAGCAGGAGTCTTTTTCCTAAAAAACCACCAGCACAACTATCCAAGTATGTCTTAGATTCAATAGTTAGTCCATTATAAAATATATCAAGGAGTTCATTTTTACAATGGCTCTCCAGGTAGTACTCTAATTAAAGAGCAAACCTTCCCCATGATTCTGGTAGTTTCTCTCCTTTACCTGCTCAAAGTCAAAGATTTTTGCAAAGCGCATGTTGAGCACTAGCAGGAAAATATTTCTGAAAGAAAGTGTTAACCAAAGCATAGGACTATCAATAGATCCATGAGACAATTATTAAACGAAGCTTTAGCTGCACCTTTCAATGAAAAAGGGAAAAATCCTAGCAACAAAGTATATACGCAACTTAGTATCATCAGAAAACAAATTACTCAAAGAAGAAAGCTCATTCATGTGCTCCATAGCACTCTTACTTTCAGTACCACAAAAAGGTTCTTTCTCAACAATAGATATGTAAGATAAATCCAAAGAGAAATCATATCCTATCACTAATATGTATGGGAGAAGCAGCAAACTTAGCATCAGGAGATAACTTGTATCTAACAGCACGTCTTGCAAGACGATCTCTAATAGCATCAGCATGACTAGTAGCATTAGATTCATAAATAAATCATCATCTAACTCAATAAGCATCATCAAGATCATCACTAGGGCATTTCCTAGACCAGGTGAACTAGCGGTGTAACAGAGTGTTCCCCAATTGCTTAGTCCTAGCAATAGTAGCTCTAAAAAGGGACCTAGCGAACCACTCTCATCAAGCATAGTAGGAGCATCATAAAATTATCAGTGCATTTTCAACTCGGTAGAAGTAGTATGTGCATGCGGTGGTAAGCAACTACTCATAACAGATGGCGAATCAAGAGCAACAGAGGTGTTCAAAGTCGTACCTCTTCTTGTAGTGGATGGCAATATAGAATTTTTCCATCACGAGGTTTACCCTGATGAATGGATTGCAGTGAACAATATGAATCCCAAGTGAACTTACAAATAATATTCTCCCCGGCAACTGGCGCCAGAAAATAGTCTTGATGACCCACAAGTATAGGGGATCGCAACAGTCTTCGAGGGAAGTAAAACCCAAATTTATTGATTCGACACAAGGGGACCAAAGAATATTATAAGCCTTAATCAGATGAGTTGTCAATTCAGCTGCACCTAGAAAAGCTTGCTCGCAGTGGTTTATCAGTAGCAACAGTTTTATAGTGGTGACTAGTAGGTAAACAGTAGACAAAGAGTAGTAAAGATAGAGTAATAGTAGCAATAGTAAATAGTAGGATAAAATACTATAGGCATAGGGAGATGTAGGGCGTTGCATGGATAAGATAATTCATGAAATCAGTGAGTGGTGGTCGGTGTTGATGATAAATGACCGGCCAGTTGGGAACCCCAAGAGGAAGGTATGATGAGTATAGCAGCAAGTTTTCCCTCAGTTAGAAACCAAGGTTTATCGTAGGAAAAAGCAAACTCAGAAGGTGATGCTGCTAGCTTGGAAGCTCCGACAATTTAAAGGCCCTGTCAAGCTTTGCTTTGCAGCAGCAACGTGGAACCTGCACACAACACAACCAAATACTTTGCTCCCAACTTACGATGAGGTTGTCAATCTCACCGGTTTGCTGTAAACAAAGGATGAGCGTATCGAGTGGAAACAATAGTAGTATGCGAGTAAAGTAAACAGTGCGAGTAAAGTAAACAGGTGATAGCAATATAAAGGAAATGGACCGGGGTCCACAGTTCACTAGTGGTGTCTCTCCATAAGATAAATAACACTGCTGGGTAAACAAATTACAGTTGGGCAATTGATAGAATAAAGATAACGTGCATATGTCAAGAATCACTATGAGATTTACTCTGGGCATTACAACAAAATACATAGACCGCCATCCAACTGCATCTATGACTAATAATCCACCCCGGGATATCTCCGAACACCCCATGAGTATTAAGTTGCGAACAACAGATAATGCATTAAGCAAAGTGTGTAATGTAAACAAAGCATATGCCTTGACATAGAATGTTGTTTTCTCCCTAGTGGCAACAGCACATCTACAACCTTAGAGGTTTCTGTCACTCCCCCAGATAAATAGAGGCATGAACCCACTATCGAGCATAAATACCCCCTCTTGGAGTCACTAGCATCTACTTGGCTCTAGGTGGCCAACGTGATGATGGTCAAATAACCGCCGTTGGGAACCCAAAGGAAGGTTATGAGCATAAGCAGCAAGTTTTCCCTCAGTTAATGAAACCGAGGTTTATCGATCAGAGAAGAGCT